>CABHPQ010142834.1:0-10205 GCA_902168405.1 Peromyscus aztecus
GGGGTCTCTGGGGATGATGGACTTGGGGGCAGGGCTTGGAGACTGCAGGGGATCTTGGAGAAGGGGGGCCTTCCCGGTAGGGGTGGGGGGTAGAAGGGAGCCTGCCTGCTGGCCAGAAGTTGGGGCTAAGGTGGGCAGATCTTCCCAGGGGTGGCTGGTATTCTTCACAATTTTTAATTAAATAAGAAAACAACATAAACAATGATAGTGCCACATGAACTAAGTCCTCTGACAAATCCACTTTTGTATGATAAAAAAGTAATCTTAACAAGGCTATTAATTATCTAATAACCAAAAAAGACACAAAAATAGTTAATTTTAATCAGAAGGATAGTTAATGAAACATGTCTAAGCAAGTCCTAGACAAATACTTCTGTGTAATACACAGTCATTCTCTCGGTAGCACAGAGTCAATACTGTGGCTTAAATTGCTGTATTAGTTGAGAGTCTCCTTGTTGTGACAAAGCACATGGCAGAAGGTACTTAGAGAGTAAGGATTTATTTGGGCTTTAATAGTCCATGACAGTGAGAAAGACATGAAGGAACTCATGACAGTTGGAAGTGTGTAGCTGGGATCCCTCACATCTCTCTGAGACAGGAAGCAGAAAGCTGGGGCCAAAAGCACAACCCATCCCACCAGTGATCTACTCTTCTAGGTATGCCTCCACATCCTAAATATTCTATGACCTAAAAGAGCACTACTAGGTGGAACAAAATGTCCTCCCATGGAAGACTGCAGGGAACATTTCACATCCAATCTGTAATAACTCTACCTTGTTCCCCATGAGGCATTTGCTGCAACTTCAAAAGTTCCCATAGTCTTAACAGTGCTAATTTTATTCAAAAATCCAGTTTGTTTTGAGACTCAGCCACTTTCTTAACTATGAACCTCTAAAAATGTTCTAAAATTCAAAAGACAAAACAAGGTACATACTTCTAATTTAAAATGACACTGACTAAACAGAGATGAAGAGAAAAACCTTGAGAAAGGACTGGAACCAAACAAGATGTAAATCCAGTAAGGCCAACAACAAACTTAACAAAAACAAAGCCAAACAGCTCCTAACCTGATGTCCATAGCTCACATGGCAGCAGCATTTAGGCTGTAAACCATTTGGCAAGGCCTGACCCTACAACCTTGCTCAGCAGAGCACGTGGACTCTTTATTCTGTCAACTCCACTCAATGCCTTCCTTGGCAGTTCATCCATGTTCTCAGGATCTCCAATATCCTGAGTCCTTCACTGAAACTTGGGGCATCAAATTCACAGCTTCATGACAACATACATAAGAGCTCCATGTAGGAAATTCAGTTTTTCTACAGACTATCTTCAGTAGTTTTTTTTATAGAAGACTGGTGCAAGCTCTGTGACCTTTAGATCATGAATTCTTCATAGCTACATAACCAGGACTGCATGGATGATACCAAGCCTTCCACCAGCATGGGATGTACAAGGACCCCTTGGACCCATAGCTGTTTTGGCTTCTCAATGTCTGCATGGTTTCATCTGAACTGAGGAGAATATTTACTTAGGTGGCAGTCTACTCAGTGTTCTATTGTTGTAAAGGGACACCATGACCAAGGAGTCTCTTATAAAAGAAAGCATTTGATTGGGAGCTTGTTTGCTGTTTCAGAGGCTTAGTCCATTTTCATCTAGCACATAGTCAGGCACTGGAGCAGTAGCTGAGAGCTTTACATCCTGATCCACAGGCAGAAAGAAAGAGAAAGATACATTTGGGCCTGGTATGGGCTTTTAAGACCTCAAGGCCTACCCCTAGTGACACACCTCTTCCAGTGAGGCCACACTTCATAATATTTCCTAAACATTTCACTAACAGGGGACCAAACATGCAAATACATGAGCCTATGGGGGCCATTCTCATTCAAACCACACAGTGGTCTTATTCTGAGTACAGAGATTCTTACTTCCCAAGTACTATCTTTTCAGGCTTTCTCCTTCAAATGAATTTGCATTTTTGTATCTTGGAGACATCAACAGGTGGGGTAGAGCCATCAAGTCACCTTTCCTGTCTCCCAGTAAAAAGTATAGTATTGCTGTTTCACAGCTACTTGCATTTTCTCTTTATCTACCTTGTCTACATCTGCCTTGTGTGGCACTTCAGAAGTCAACAACTATCTTTCCTTACCAAATGATACATTTTTATAATGTCCTGTTCCATATTCTGGTGTGAGTTTTCACTATAAACTTGGATAAATGGAGTAAGTAATAACTATGCCAAGGTCTGAGCACTTGGAGGTCTTGAAATATCCTTGCATCAGGCTTTTAATTTTGGGCAACCAACCAACAATGAAATCATGACACAGAGACTTATTATTAGTTTTGAACACATGGCCTAACTAAGGTGTGTTGCTGGCTAACTCTTTTAACTTAGATTAACCTGTTTCTCTTTAGCTATCTTTTACCTTGGGGCTTTTTACTTTTCTTTCCTTTTGTAAATTTTACTTTCACTGCTGGCAGGTGGTGGCTGCCTGGCTTCTTATCCCAGGCATGTCCCATTCTTTGTCTCCTCTTCTTCTTCTTCCATTCTTCTCTAGCCTAGATATTTCCTCCTATGTATTATCTTTGCCTGCCAGCCCCACCTATCCTTTCTCTGCCTAGCAATTGACTGTTCAGCTCTTTATTAGACCCATCAGGTGCCTTAGGCAGGCAAGGTGAAACAAATGCAACACATGTTTACATAATTAAACAAATGCAGCACAAATAAATGTAACATACCATTTCACAGTTGAAGTAATATTCCACAGCATAAACAAATGTAACACCTTTTCCCAGCTAAAAAAATATGCCACAACATTTGCTCAACAAAGCAAATTAGTCCATAAATTCATCCTAGTTCAAATGTTCAGGACATGGACAGAATGTTGTCAGATGCTTTGCCATAATCTGCTATGAATAGCATATACTCTAATTTCTAAAAGAATTCCTGTTCCCTACCTGAAACCTCATGAGGTTGGCCTTTACTGTCCCTGTTTCCATCCTGCCCTTTTGTACTGCCACCAGAATGACCTATTAAACTCTGATTACAGCATTATAGGGTTCCTTTACTCCACAGCTAAGAAGTTTTCTATATTCTTCCCTCAAACCCATCCTGAAGGCTTATGAACAAATGGTCAGGTTTATCACTCCAATTACCCTAGTCCTTGGTACCTTTTCTATACCAGCTATAGTACAAGTTTGCTTTACTATTTCTGTGATAAACACCATGGCTAAATGCAACTTGGGGCAAAAAGTGTTTATTTTAGCTTTCAAACTCCAGATCATAATTCATCTCTGAAGGAAGTGAGATGGGAACTCAAGACAAGAACTTGGAGCAGATATCATGGTAGAATATCACTTACTGGTTTGCTATCAGACTCTAATTCATCTAACTTTTTTATATGGCCCAGATCCACTCTCTTAGGGCTTTATCACATAGGCTGCACCCTTCTACATCAACTAGTAATCAAGAAATTTCCCCCACAAACAAGTCCACAGGCCAATCTGATAGAGGCAGTTGATGGGAGAATGTCTTTCTGTATGCTGAGAATATGTGTTGCTCTGATTGGTTGATAAATAAAGTTTTGGCCTATGGCAAGGCAGCTTAGAGGCAGGCAGGAAATTCAAGGAGAGAGAGAGGAAGAAGGCTGAGATAGATACCAGTGAGCTGCCACCAGAAGAAGCAAGATATAAAGGTACCAGTAAGCCACGAGCCATGTGGCAAAGTATAGATTTATAGAAATGGATTAATTTAAGATATAAGAACTAGATAACAAGAAGCCTGCCATGACCATACTTTAAAAATAATAATATAAGCCTCTGTGTGTTTACTTGGGTCTGAGCATCTGTAGGACTGACAGGTGAGAGAGATTTGTCCTGACCACAGGCCAGGCAGAACACAGGAAAACTTTCAGCTACAGGCAGTTCTTTAACCAAGTTTCCCTCTTCCCAAGTGACTTTCAGTTTATGTCAAGTTGACAACCTGAAGCTAGCTATGACAATTATTGTCTGTCTTTGAAACAAAATCATCTGATAAAGTAACCTAAAGCAGTTCATCATGGTGAAGAAGGTGTGGGAGAGTTCACAGTAGCAGGAGAATATAGTTGAGATTCCTTTTATCAGTGGATCAGGAGGCAGTGAGCATGGGCCAGAAACAGGGCTGGCTTTAACATTCAGTGACTGTTTACTAGTGAGCCACTTCCTTCACCTGGGACATATCATCTGTAGGTTCCACAGCCTCCAAAAAAGCACCCTGGGGGCCAGGTCTTTAAATGAACCTATAGGATACATTTCACATTTAAATCATAATAATCATTGACAAAATGCTTTCAACATTTCAGTCATAATTATAATCTTCTGTTTAAAATTATTGCTTTTTATTATTCATATATGCTCTCTAATTTTTAGAAATAAAGCACATACTTTCTATTTAGAATGCCATTTCAAGCCTTATTATTTAAAGATTGTAATTTGTCACAGATGTTTTAAGTCCCCTTAAAATTACTAAAAGTTCCCAGAACATTGATGAAATTTAGCCTACAGTATATGCATATAAAATATTTTTCTTATAAAATCATAAAAAATAAAATATAATCTGAAATACAATTTCTAATATAAGTAAATTTAAGTGTTAGTCTTAATGAAATCTTTGTCTTTCAGTGGGAAACCTTATAAATATAATCTTAAGGAATGTCATAATATCAGCATGAATCCTACTTAGTTCCAAATTATTGAATAACACACACATAGTCTTTAAGATATAGAAATTTATTAACCTGTTATGCATACTAATAATTGGAATTTATCCATCTTATCAAGATGCATTTTAAAATATAAGCATATTTTTAACATAATTTCAGGTTAATCTGAAAAGAATCTGACATAAAAACCTAATCAAAAATGGACTTGCACAGAAAACTTTTAAGCCAATATAAAAGCACAATTAATAAAAATTTATTACTTCACAAAGGGGGTAAGATGACAGGTTAGAAGCTTCCTAAGCATGATCTATAAATGAGAACAGTGAGAGTAAAGAAATCCATAGGTTTCCAGCAGAACAAATGGTGGAAAGCATAGGAAAACATTAAATTGCAAGGACAAAGATATAGAAAATTAATATAAGGAAGTAGAAAATAATCCCCAGGTCCAGATTAAATGTAAGAGAATAAAGTGAGCCAGCATCCCTCCTTGCTGGTGGCCATGTCAGAGGAGCAGCAGGTGGCAATTGAAGTTCAAGGTGTCAGCCCACTGGAAGGAAAATCGCTGATGGGTAAATTTTGATTAGGCAAGGCCTTGTAACCACAGACCATGGAATACCTTTTGCTTCTGCTGTGCCTTTTCATGTATGCCTCTGCCATCTTTCTCTGGTGTCTGGCATGGTGTGAATGGGTGTGGGGAGATCCCCACTGCCTGTAATGTAGTGTGTTTATCTCATTGAAACATCCCGTTCTACTGAGCATTTTTGCCTGTGGGTTATTATGAAGATCGTTTCTTCCTAAGCTGTACTGTCTAAATGATACTAATAATGTTAATTTAAATAGAGTTTTGATGATTAAAAATATAAACAAAGAACTCATATATAATAAAAATATGTATTCACTACAACACATGAGTTTCTACTGAGAAGCTGTATAGACTGTGGCTTAGGTTAATGATTAAGAAAAAAATTGAGTCCCAGTTAGTCCAGTTAGCTTAAATTTTTTAAATCTTAATGTTGGGAAATGTGTTCATGGGTTTTGGAGTACGTGATAGCTGAAACAAAATTTGAAAATAACTTAAAATTAGACCAAGATGTTTTTGAGAAATAGCTTTGAGGTGAAAAATCCAAGAGATAATATAAAGTTTTATAAAGGCATGTAGTTTAACTCATTAAAGTCAGGAAACAAGATAGGTAATCTCATCAATAAAAGGTGGTGGATAAATTGATATCCACATTTAGAAAAATGAACTAATGTCCCTTTCTCTGACCCTGTAAAAAGTCAGTTCAAAATGGATCAAAGTCATTAATGCAAGACTTAAAACTGTGATGCTGCTAAAGAAAAACACTTGAATATATAGGCCTAGGAAAGGACTTTCTGAAAATCAGGACTACAAATCCTAGAAAATAATATCAAGAATTGACAAATGAGATTGCATGAAATTGTAAAACTTCTGTACAGCAAAGGAAGAATTACTAATTTGAAGCCTACATAGTGTGAGAAAATCATTGCAGCATTCATGTGTCAGGGCATTAATATCCAGAGTCTATATAGAAGTTTAAAATCTAAGTGCTGAAAGAACAATTACCTCCTTCAATGAGTGAACAAATGAACTCAGCAGAAAGTTTTCAAATTATGGAGTACAAGTGACTAATTAACACATGAAAAAAGTTTCAACATACTTAACTATAAAGTAAAGGCAAATCAGACTGCACCATCATCCTATTCCACTCCACTCAGAATGGCTATCAACAACAACACAACCAAAAAACAATTTGGCAAGGGTGTGTATAAATGGAACCCTATATGTTCTTAGTGTAAATACGAATTAGCTAATCACTTATGGAGATTCCTCAAAAACTAAAAATAGAAGCAGCATAAGATTTTGCTATGCCACTCTTAAGTATGTCCCAAATGAAACAGTCAGCATAAAACTGAGATACTTGAGCGCCCTATTGCCCTGTAGCACTATTCATGAGAGCTGAGTCATAAAATTAGCCTAGAATTAAGAAAATGTGGTATGTATATACAATGGGGATTTATTAAGCTGTAAGGAAAAAATAAAATTATATAATTTACAGGAAAATTGTTTGAATGAGAGGCGATCATATTAAGTGAAAGGGTCTGATTCAGAAAGACAAATTCTGCTTGTTTTTTCATATACAGAATCTACATCAGAAAAAAAAAAAGAATTGGGAAAAAAAAGACATGAATGTAGAAGGGGGTGACTTGGAGGATGGCAAAGCAGAAGGAACTACAGACAAAAGAATGTAAGAGAAGAAAATAATCAAGAATGCCATGATGAAATCAATCATTTTTTATAGGTAATACATACTAAAAATATTTTAGATAGAAAAGAGAAAACATAAAAAGCCATTTTGAAAGTGTTTGTTTCTTATGTATATTTGTTAATGATAGGAGGGGCTAAAGTTGTTCATGTCAGCTTTTTAAAATATATCAAATTTTATGATTTTTTTTCTTTAACTCACTTAAAGTATTTTTAATCAATTGTTTAAACTCAATAGTAATATATTATAAAAATGTTCAAGGCAGGAAATATCAAAGGATTATGCTAGATGATTAGGAGATGAAAAATGCAACAACATTTACCATTTGCTTCCTCTTGTATTTTTGGTGGATGATTTATTTGCATTTCTGCAAAAGTAAAAGTGAAGTAAAGTTAATATTAAATCTGTTTGATTACATTATAAGTGAGAGAAACAACAACAACAAATAGGGTGGGTTCACTCTTTAACAGTGAGAAATCCTTCAGCTGATTCCTAACACTGTATGGAGGTGCATAAAACATCAAAAAGACACACTTCCATGTATTTGTATTTCCTCTGTAAGGAACATCGGAATATCTATCCATGTCACACTAGCAACGGGGACATTCTGGGACAATTGGGAAGTCATCTTTCATGATGTCCAGTTGTAACAAAAGCCTCTTGTGCCTTCTTCTACTGCCAGTTTTCTTAATCCTCACCTTGACAATAAAGTTCAATTTCTGTATGCATTGAACCTTGGGACATGAAAGGAATCCATCTGAAGAAAATGAAAAACAGAAGAAAGAAAAGGAAAAGAAAATTTATCTTCTTGGTTTTTATAATGAGTTGAATTTGCTTCATTTCTGTACTTTCAAAGATAACAATAAAAATTGCTTTTTAAAAAAATAGCCAAGCCCAATCCAACATATTACATCCTCATTTTTAGGTTTCAAACTCAGGACAAATGGTTGAAGTGCCTATTAATCCATCAAAACAGACTCTGGCCACCAGGTTCTTCTACCATCCCTAAGTTTCTACCTGTTACAGGACACTCCTGGCTGGCATACCCCAACTCTACCCTGAACTTTCCAGCCCAGGTATTGGGCTAAGTTTCCCTCTCCCAGCTCCTCTGGTCCCTATATAACTCAGTCATTTTGGCTATGCCAGTCTCTTGGCCCAGACCACCCCTCTTGGTAGTGGTTCCTTTCCTCGATCCCCTTTCCTCATATGACCCAGCTCAGGGTCATGTTCACTCTGGACTCTCCCAGATGTTTCTGTCTCTGCCTGTGCTCTCCCTTTTATTTACAATAAACATTCTCTTCCACCATACAAAGAAGAAGTCATTTCCTCCCTTTTTTTTTTCTTTTCTTCATTTATCTAGTGTTGAAATCCCAGGAGTGACACAAATGACTTCCCTCACACAGAACCAAGCTGCTGGTTTGACTCAACTAAGGTATGTAGGGATTGTTTGTTCTGCTGTTTCCATCCATCCATCAAATCTGATCCCAGATTCTAGAATCTGTCTACTCAGCTACTTCTCCCTTTCACATACTCTAACCATTACTCTCTTTGTTTATGCCATGAGTATCTCTCTGATTCCTTGAGCACCCTCCCAAAGCACACACCTGGGCACTCGTTTCACATCTCTGGCTCTGGCCTACTACACTCATCTGGGTACTCTACTAAAGGCACTTAGGGTCTTAGCTAACTTTCTCCCACCTCCCCCTAGGGACTGCTGTCCTGCCTCCAGTTCCTCCCTAAAGTTGAGCCTGTACATTGCAAGTGTTCTTTCCTTCCCCTGGGAGGTGCTTGCTAAGTTCCACAGCTTCCTTAATCCCTTCTGGGCCTCTAAGACCTTGCCCCTCCTGTCCTTCAACTCCCTTCTGGAAATCATGCAGCTTCTCTATGTCCTCATGGCCTTTATGACATTGGAAATTTCCCTGTGGTGGAGCTAATTATGGGAACCTTCCTCTATTTCTTCTTGAACTCAATTCCTCCCTTGGATGAAGAGATTTAATAAAATCTTACTGAAAACAGCTTGGCTTCAGTACAGATCAATGGCCAAAGATGGCACATTTGAGTTCCAAATTCTTGCAGATTGTAAGAACTTCTGCCACTGCACAAATAAATGATCCCAAAATCTCTTCTATTTAAATTTTCTTGGCTCTATACTTCCTGTACCTCCCACTCTTAAAAACCTTCTATCCCTACAATTTCTCTGCACTCTGTTCTTTAAAAAAAAAAATCTCTTAAGACTATGCTAAAAACTCTGTCTCAGGATTTGTAAATTTATTGGGTATTGTTTTTAAAAATCTGTAACAAAATCAGGCTTTAAACTTATAACTAAAGACTTATAATTTAAAAGTCTGTACAAAGGTAATCCTAATTTGCTACACCTTACTGTATATTTGATCCAACTCATATTTAGAATATACTGTATTTTAAATAATAGCCACATGACTGGCAGCCAACTTTACTAAGGATAAAGAATATATGTCATGTGACTTCAACATCTGAAAAGGACCACATGGAATAAAGCTGCAGTTATAAACTTCTTATTCTTAATGACCGCTCTGTTTATCATTATGTCTCCTTTTTAGACTAAGGAGACAACAACACATCTCCAAAATATCTTCGATTAGGATGGTTTTTATGATTAAATATAATCAAAGTTTACAAATTCCTAAGGTTATAGACATCTACTTAAATAAACAAAAACTGACTAAAGATACATGTGTAACTAGTTATGTCTTTGCCAACTGTGCTCAACACAAAGCTTTTAAAAATTTTAAATAAGGAACAACACAGGTATGTTTAATAAATAAGATTGATAAATTCCTAAGATGTACTCAGTTTAACAATAACTGATTTAAAGATATTTGTCTAGCTTCTTTGTCTTTGCTAACTTTATTAAGCTTTAGCTATTTGAATAAACTGAGTCACACAAGAAACTATGATATTCTACAATGGTACACTATAAAAGTATCAGTAAAGTTCCCAGTTATTCTATGGACTGTGTTTATGGTTTCAAGGTTTGTTTTGATGCTAAAGGATCTTCAACTAAAGCTTCAACTCAATTTTTTAAGGCTCAAACTTAAAAAAATAAATTTTATAAAATGGCAGGAGAGAGACCTTGGTGAGTTTTAGCCAAGGTGCCCACAGCAGGTGAGAGAAAGAGATATGCTGGGCAGAGAGAGAAAAGAGAGAGAGAGAGAGAGAGAGAGAGAGAGAGAGAGAGAGAGAG
>CABHPQ010142834.1:16843-43259 GCA_902168405.1 Peromyscus aztecus
AGAGAGAGAGAGAGAGAGAGAGAGAGAGAGAGAGAGAGAGAGAGAGAATAGGATAGAATCTGAATCTCTCTAAATCTATTTCCCCATCTCTGAGGAAAATAATCTGCCTATTACATAGTAAAATGGAATTAGACAAGTATTAATCAGTCATGATTTCTGAACATGATAAATAAGTCAGAAATGTCAGTGATTACTCTTGAGACTCGCTGCCAAGCACACTTCATGCTTCATTGATATTATAGCAAATATACTCAGAGTGATTGTTAGTGAACTAACAGGAACACATCCTTTCTCAGACAGGCTATGAAAAACTGGACCTTGGGTTTTAATGTTGGAAATACAATGAGATATCTGGATTAGTTAATTAGATAGTCTCTCCAGATCTTACTCTAACAGACACAGAAATGGTGATCAGATTCACCTCAAAAGGAGTCACCACAATATTGCTGAGGCTGGTTGGGTCTATGAGACCAAAAGTCAGATGAGACTCAACAATATGCAAAAAAGGAACTTTTCCAATAGAAGAAAAAATGTAATATATTTTAGTTTTCCCTTTCTATTGTCATGACACAACACCACCACCCAGAAAACTTATAGAAGAATTTATTGAGGTTTAAAATTTCAGAGGATGAGTCATGAACATCATGGTGGGAGCATGGCAGCAGGCAGACAGGCAGACAAGGTATTGGAGCTGAGAGCTTACATCTTGATACACAATCACAAGCCAGAGAAGAGGCTAAGTGAGAACAGCATGGGGTTTTGGAACCTCAAAGCCTACCCCCATTGATACATTGCTTCTAATAAGGCCACACCTCCTAATCTTTCCCAAACAGTTCCACCAACTGAGGACAAGTGTTCAAACCACAACAGAAAACTTTGGCAAAGTGACAGTGCTGACAATCCAAAGGGAATGACTGGTTCTTTGATGTTCTAATTTGTAAATACTAAGATTTCTTTCTTAAAACTGAGTTACATGACAGTCACCTTCAAGATTAGCTTTTGAAAACTAGTTTTACTGAACTTTTCATTCTTGTCACTAAATCCGGGTGTATTGACTGACTTAAAACCATACTCTTTGGTCTTGCCTCTTGTTTATTTCTTTTTTCACCACTCATTCTTTTTCCTGAAGATGCAGTAAAAGTGATATGGTGACCCAAAGCCACCACATTGCTTGACTATTATTAGATACAATCCCTTCTAGTTCCTGCTAGGCTCAGATTTACTGAAATCAAGACTATTACTTTTAATCTTCTTCAGTGAACATCACACTTGAAATAAATGAATTCCTTAGAATTGATCCTAGGGATTTTTTAGAAAATGGTTTTATATGCTGGGCACAGTAAAACACACCTGTGATGCCAATACTCAGGAGGCCAAAAGAGGAGGATTCAGAATCTAAGACCAGTATGGACAGTCTCTCTGTCAGTCTCTATGAATTTTAGCTCACCACCAAGTCTTCCCTCCAATGTCTCTGCTCATGAAGACAGCAAAGTGTATTGTTGCTTCCTACAGTATACACCTCTATTTTTTTATATGTGTGCTTCTGCATGCCTACCTATAAATGCAGCCAAGCCTCTCTATTCTTTTATATGTGTGCTTCTGCAGGCCTGTCCAACATGTGGCTAAATCCATCTATTCTTTCATATATCTGCTTCGGCATGTCTGTCTAGGCATGCAGCCAAGCCCCTCCATGAATACTTTAGTTTGTGCATCAAACTATGTTATAAGAAAACCCTCAAAAGCACAAAGTTAACTAGCTAGGGTTAGGAATTAGAGATTGTGACTCAGATTTTTGTATTAGCTCAGGAAAGTTCCCCAAAGCCCCAAACAGGAGTGCTGGAGAACTGGGCTTTAAGGAAGTGATGTAAAGGGAGTAAAATACAAGGTAAGCTGTATAAGCTTGCTGCCCCAGATTACTGCACACAGTATCCAGACCCTAGCAAGTGAATATATAACATCCCATCCCTAATTACCAGGGAGTCCCTTTTCACTGGCTCCATAGAAAATCTAAAGCTAAAGATTATCTGTGTCTTCATGATGAGAATAGGAAACGATTTTGGTCGCACTGCCCTAAAACATGTGAGCTGGGTTTTGCTGGCTTCTGCCACCAAACATATATGACTCCAAACTCTATAGCCAGACTCTTCAGCTACTTCTTCCCTCCACCTGTTTTAACCATCTGCCTCTCCTCACCTACATAGTAAGTGTCCTCTCTCTGGCTCCTGAAGCCTGGTATGCTTTTTGAGACACCCATCACCTGAGCATCTCTCTTTCTCTCTGTCTTCTGGACCCTGCTATGCCCTCTGGAGTTCTCAACATGTAGGCATCTCCCTAGTACACCCTCAAGGTTCCCACCACTTGGGCAACTCTCTCCTTACTAAACCTAAGCTTCTCTATGCCACCATGGCTTCTACAATATAAGAACTCTCCATTGGGTGGAGTTACTGCTTGTTCTTCCTTATCCCTCCTGACTACACTGTTCTCTGTCTCCAAGCCCTCTCTTGGAGTTTATTGGAACTATCCCTCTGGTGGAAATTGTTTTTTTATCCTTTCTCTTCTCCTTGGACTCAATTCTTTCCTTGGACTAAGATTTTTATTAAAGCCTTGCTATCTTACTGCAAACAGCTTGGCCTCAGTACAGTTTAATGGTCAAAGATGGCACACTCAAGTTCCAAATTCTCATAGATATTAACAATCTCTTCCACTGCATAAGCAAATGATCCCAAAGTCTTATATCTGAAAGTTTTTCAACTTTCCAGTCTTGAAAGTCTTTTCTCTCTACAATTTCTTTGTGTTCTGCTCTCCAGAAATCTTTCAATACTATTGTGTAAACACTTTTTATCTGTACGTTCATTGGGTACAGTAAAAAAAAATCTGTAAAATCTGTAACAAAAAGTTGGCTTAAAACTTGTAACCAAAGGTGGTACAGAAATTATAGGAGTGGCCAATGGATGAATGAGAAATCTTGAAAATCATGCCACAACAGAGAGCCCACCTCTGACACTGCCTGGAGGACCAAGTACTAGAAGCTGGATAGTCCAGAGACCTATGAAAGAACCAAACACGATTGACAAAAAAAAAAAAAAAAAAAAAAAAAAAAAAAAAAAAAAAAAAAAAAAATCAATGAAATGATTCCAAATTATATTCTGCTATACTCACAGACAGGAGCCTAGCAAAATCATTATCAGAGAAGCTTCAGCTAGCAACTGATAGAAACAGATACAGAAACCCACACCCAGACATTAGGCAGAGCTTAGGTAATCCTGCAGAAGAGGGGGAGGAAGGATTGTAGAAGTCAAAGGGTTAAGGACACCACAAGAAAACCCACAACACTAACCTGGGCTCATAGGGAATCACAGAAACAGAACTGGCAACCAGGGAGCCTATGTGGGTCTGAGCTAGGTCCTCTGCATATATGTTTTGCTTGTATAGCTTTATCTTCTTTTGGGTCTATGGCATCTGACTCTTTTGCCTTCTTTTGGGACCCTTTTCCTCTGACTGAGTTGCCTCATCCAGTCTTAATATGAGGGGAGGTGCCTAGTCTTATTGCAGCTTAATATGCCATGTTTGATTGATATCCCTGGGAGGCCTGCCCTTTTCTGAAGAGAAATTGAGAAGGAGTGAATTAAGGAAGGGAGGAGAGAGTGAGAGGGGAGGAGGGTGGGGAACTGTGATCAGAATGTAATATATGAAAGAAGAATAAATAAATAAATAAAAACAAAAACTTATAACCTAAGGTTGAATCTTAATTTGCTATATGTGATATTTGTGATTCAACTCTTATTTAGAAAAATAGATCTACTTACTGTATATGTAACTTGGGTTCAACTATTGTTTAAAAAATAGATCTACTAGGAAAATAAATATTTTAAATAGCAACCATGTGATTTGCCTCCATCTTGTCTGGTGACCTCATCGAGATGGAAGAAACCATGTGATTGCCAGCCATCTTTGCTAAGATTAAGGGATACATGCCATGTAACTTTGTCACCACCTTGGTTAACATGACCATGCAGTATGAAGCAACAATTATAAAACTTCTTAGTCCTACTGAGCCTTCTGGTTTTCACTGTATCTCCTTTTTAGACTAAGGAGACAACAGCAGGTCTCTGAAATATCTTGGATTAGGATGAATTTTTATGATTAAATATAATCAAGGTTTAAAAATTACTAAGGTTATAAAGGTCTACTCAAATTAACATAAACTGACTTAAAGATATATAATCTAACCATTTATGTCTTTGCCAACTACATTCAACACCAGGATAGAATCCTAAAGTTTACTCAGATTAACAAAAATTGACTTAAAGATATACACCTAAAGTTTTATTTTTGATCCTTTTCAGATCTCTGATGGTGTTGACAACTAGGTGTTGACAACTGTAGCTCTGTCAGTTTAAGAACAGCAAGCATACCAGCTCCTCCCCCAAGACTACAGCTGCCTTCTCTTCATATGTAAAAATCAGGCCTCCAGTTGACAAGACGAACAGTTGACCTTGCTGCCAGATTCCAACTCTGACTCCAAAAGGAGATAAACTCACAGATACTTGTAACCCAGAATCAATCTTGGGTTCCCAAGCTTTTATGATGACTCAAAGGCACAAGTCTACTGCTTTTTTACAATGTGGATTTCAGTACAGATTACAAACAGTGGGAATGCTAACATATCTAAAACACTGATCTCTTCTTGTAAACTTAAAAAATTCATGTAAGCTTCAGGGAGACATTGATCTACCTGTCTCACAGGTCAAAAGGATTCCAGATAAGTATGCCTGTCAACCAACATCCTTAGTTTCCCCACCTACTGGCTATTCCTGAGGGTAGGCTCTCTCTCTCTCTCTCTCTCTCTCTCTCTCTCTCTCTCTCTCTCTCCCTGGTCTTGAGACTCACCTTTCCCAACTACCAGGACTTTGAAGTGTACACCCAAGATAAAAAATCTCCCCTACTCTCCTTGACTTTACCTTCTATCTCTAGTCTATATCTGCCCCAACAAATTTGCAATCAAGTAAAGACCACAAATGGCCTTCAGTGTTCTAGTCCTAGGTGTTCCTTGGAGCCTCCATCCCAGATGGCTCCAAAGTGTCCTGCACTTCCCTAGTCACAGGTGGTTCCACAGAACCTGGGCAGCTGGTGAAACAGATGCGCCCCAGCCTACCCTTTGACTATCATTCCATCCTTCCTGACACCCCCCACCAGACAATGATGCCCCAATTTCAGCAGGAACTAGCTATACAAGAGATTACTCTACTCCTTTATCATCAACAGAAGGCTGCAATGTCAGGTCTCAGACCCAGGACAAAGCTGTGTATCCTTACCAGAAATTTCCACCCTGCCCCTACCCTAAACTTCTCCCCCGCCCCAGGGGCTGGGCTTCCACTTTTCTTCCCCCCCAGCCTGATTCTTGTATAATCCACCTATTTTGGCTACACAGATCTCTTATTCTCTTGGCCCAGGCTACCTCTCTTGGTCAATGGCTCTTCTCTTGCTCTGACTCCCCCTCTTTCCTCTCATGGTCCAGTTTGGTCTTCTGGCCAAATTCAGCCTGGACTCTTTTCTCTGCCTGCTTTCTCTCTTATATCTACAATAAAAATCTTCTCAATACTTAAATAGCCATCATGTCCTCATCTTTTTATTGCATTTCTTCATTCAATATGTTTTTTGATAGGGAACTGATTACTGGTATTGAAAATTGTAGAAGAAATACTAGAGTCTTTGCCTCCTCCTCCAACCAAAAAAAAAAAAAAAGGAGCAAGAGACTCACCCTGTAACTCACCCTGTCATTTTCCCACCATCACTTTGCATCACTTTCTCACCAAGAAATGGCTCAAAGTGACAAAGAACATGGAAATATGTGGCAACCAAATACATGCTCATAATAGCAAGGGATGATTAATACCAGCCTCTTTCAGAAAAAACGTCAGTGAAGCTAACTGATTGCTCAGTATCTCCTGATAATTTTTATTATTCTTTTCTTCTATGAAAAGTGTTTTACATTTCTGTACTTTATCAAAATGTCTATATCTTTTTAAATCTATATTGCTCATTATTTCCTTCTATTTCCAGAAAGGAAAAAGGAAATGATTTGTTCATAGGTTAATTATTTTGAAAATAAGCAGATGCATAAAAAACTTTTAACGAAACATTTGAAGTTGTTCTTGCAGTAGAGAACTAACATGAATATTATGTGACCTCTAAGCGTTCCCAACTTAGTATTCCATGATGCTCACCCTCTCCTCCCTTTTGTCTTACTTCTCTTTTTTTTCAGAAATATTAACTAAATTCCCTGCTTGGTACAAGAAACCATGCTGGAAATTAAAATGAAATACATGAGGCCCTGTTCTTAAGAAGCTTATCATCTGGTACCCAAGAAAAATACTTTCACAATGATAGTGATGCCATGTATACATACTGAATGGAGTGCTAATTGAAGCACTTGAGGATTTTAAAGAGAGTAAACATGAGTTCACTCTTGATGAGAAAGCATGGAAAGTTTCATGAGATGGGCAGCTGCTTGTCTTGCACATGTAAGGATGAAGATTTCAACAAATAGGAGGGAATAAAATAAGTTACTACACATGAAGTCTTGAGATGAGCACTCACATGGAGAATGTTTAAGGAAGGATCCAAACTACTTTACTGATGAGAATTTTAAGACTAGAAAGCCTGTGACCAAGGAAGTTAGCTGGTTTCATTTGAAACTCATTACCACAACCCCTGTACACTGGAGCAGTCTGAGAGGAAGTTCTTCCTATCAAATGGACTTATGCAAAGGAAGAGTACAGTGTCAACATGGCTGCTCCAGTGTCATTTCCTGTCCTTTACAGCACAGGACTGAGTCTATGACTTATTTGTAAGTTCACTAATTTAGAAAACACTTCCTGAGCATCCATGATGTTTTGTTTGTCCTATGAACAAGATTTTGATTATAATTTCCTGAGGGCACAGGCATTTCCTTTGATCTTCTTGGTATGACCTCCAGAACTTGCAAAACCATTAAGTAAGGGAAATGCTTAGTAAATCACAACAATGGGGGTGGGTGGGATGGGTAGGGGTGAGTGGGGGTAGGTGGCCATAATCAGGCTTGCAGAGGCTCAACAATATCTTGCTATAAGATGCAGCCCACCTGCACTCAGGGGCCTTGCAAGCACAGTGTAGCAATGGAGAGGTGGTCATGGGAGAACGTCTCTCAGCATAGGTCAACTGATAATTTCCAGTTTTCAAAACTAAATTACCCTGAAACAAATATTGTGCTATTATTAAAATTCTACATGAGTAAGATATAAATCCTTTCTTTCTTTCTTTCTTTTTCTTTTTCTTTTTCTTTTTTTTTTTTTTTACATTCCTGTGTTAATTCTAAGAATTACTCTTGGACTTTGTTAACACTTGAAAATGAGAATTAAGTGACCATTTTGTTTAAGAATCATAGTAAAATTGAGGCATAATTAAACCTTTAAGATTTCATGTTCTTAGTATATACTCACTCACAAGTGAATACTAGATGTAAAGCAAAGGCTAACCAGACTGCAACCCACAGCTCCAGGGAGGCTAGCTAGTAAGGAGCACCCTAAGAAGGATGCATGGATCACCCAGTGATGGAGAAATGGATGAGATCTACATGAGCAAACTGGAGGTGAGAAGGGGTAATGGAGGGCAAGGGATGGGGGAATGAGAGCTTAGGGGAGTGGGAGGTTCGAGCTGGAACAGGAACAGAGTGGGAGAACAAGGAAAGTGATACCATGATAAATGAAGGTACCATGAGAATAGGGAGAAACAGAGTACTAGGGAGGTTCCCAGGAATCCACAAAGATGACTCCACCATAGACTACTAGCAATGGTCGAGAGAGCGTCTGAGCTGACCTACTCTGGTGATCAGACAGCTGAATACCCCAACTGTCATCATAGAACCCTCATCCAGTGACTGATGGAACTTAGTACCTATGCTGGGACACTTTGAGCAGGCTTGGTGCAAGAAGAAGGGGCTTGGACCTGACTCAAATGAGTGTACTAGGCTCTGCTGACTCCCCATGGGAGACCTTGCCTTGAAGGAGGTGGGAATCGGGGGTGGATTAGGGGGGAAGGCTGGGGGATGGGAGGAGGGAGGATAGGGGAATCTGTGGTTGATATGTAAAATGAATAGAAATTCATTTTTAATTTAAAATATTTAATTTAAAATATTTAAAAATATTATTTAAAAATTCATAATTTAAAAAAAAAGGGGGAAAAAGATTTCATGTTCTAATTCCAAATAGTCACCATGATTTCCCTTAAAGATCATGGTGTCTTGAGTATCCCATTATATTCTAGAAAACATGGTGGAGACTGAAAGTAAACATGAGAGACGTCTTCCAACCTTGAGGAAGTCTATTATGAGATGAAATAATGTAGGTAGATGAACACACACATCTGGTTAAATATATTAGGCGCTGGGTTAACAGCCTGTGTCCTATGAAAGGTGATGATGGAAGTCACACAGGCTTCAGAAAACACTCCTGGAAAGAGGCTACACAGCTTCTGTCAGTTCACCAGTGAATGTGGTGGTGAATATGCCAAATGGACTTTAGGCACCAGTGCCAAGAATTAGGCAAACACAGAAAGGCAGCACCCACTGAGAAAAGCGGAGGCTAAGGAGAGCAGAGAGCACTGTCTGTAGATCTGGTCTGGTCTTGCTGTCTGATGGGGGCAGCCTCAGCGTCAATGGCCCCCAGAGGAAATACGGAAGGTCCATGAGCCTCTCTGTCCAAAGACTGGCCTCACTCGTCTGTGGGCCCTGTAGTTATCTCAGTGAGACAACTGACTCTTTGAAGCAGTCAGGAGGAAGGTACAAAGCAGTTCATGGAGATGTACAAACCTTGGGTCTTATCAATTTCAGTGTGTAGTGCTTTGTAGTTCCAAGTTTTATATTAATATTTTTAAAAAGGCAAATAAATAGAGAGAAGGCACCAAGGACCGTGGAAAAATAGATGAGTTGGAACCAAAATAGAGAACCCACACTATACCCCAGGATTTAGGATTTGTGGCTGGTTAGTCTGAACCATGGTAGAAACCTCTTTATGCCTTTTTTTTTCCTTTCACTTTTGCCCAAAGTATGTGTTTTTAACCTTTCTCAAAGAGAAGAACAAGGAGAGAAGTAGGAAGAGAAAGTGATGGATGAAGAAGAAAGGAGGAAGAAGGGAAGGAGTATCTGAACTGAGGCAAGAACATTTTAAGGTGTTAGCTGAGCTGTTAATCCTAAGGAACACCCTCTTTCTTCAGTCAATGTGCCTGAGTGTCACCTTGCCTCTCTGACCACAGTGTTATTTGGAGGCAACAAGGCTGGTGCTGTGCTCTGCCTTGAAAGGTCAATTTAGTTTTTTAAAGAAACATCAGTTGTTTGCATTTAGCTTTACAATCCTCATGTGTCCCTCCCACAGGTAGGCCTTTCATTCAAATAACTTGTTTGTGCAAGTTCATGTCAAGTCATCTTAGAAACAGGTAAGGAACAGCAGATTGTGACCCTTGATTCTTGGCGATGCTAGCCTTTAAGCCTACTAGGTTACCACAAACATATCACAAATCATAGTCTTTGTATTCAATATAGATACTAACTCATTTTTTAATGATTTTACCATTACAAATAAGATCACTCATAATACTGCATGAAATTCAATAGCTCAGAAACCTTGAAGCTTTCACTGCACAATATACTGCAAGATTCACTCCAGTAGCATCCTAGATTTGAATCCTCCCAAAAGCCAGCTGCACCTTGAACCTCCCACTACTTGAAGCAGGTGCTTGCAGAAGTAATCTTTAAGTTCTCACTGGAGTCAGATGGACTTAGTCCAACGGCTAGTATGTTATAAAAAAAAATTAAAAAGTCTTAAGTGACAAAAGTCACATGACCATGGCAACAGGTTTCCAAATGATGCTGGTAAGATTCCTGGAACATCAAGGATCATCAGCAACCACCAACAGCCAGGAGGGGTGAGCAAGGATAAGATTCCACGGTGGTCAAAGGCAGTATGATTCAGCCAACTCTGAAATGCCTAAATTCCTGTTGTTTAAAAGTACCAGGTTTGTGGCCATTTATTACATCAGCCACAGGAAGTTAATGCATATAATAAATAAGAAAATATACATCTATTAATAAATTCACACAAATGTTTTCCTTATTCAAATAGGATAATTTTGTTGTTGTTGTTGTTCCAAACCTTAAGTGGCCAAACCTGCCTACATGGAAGACATTCTGTGACATGTACTTTTATCTATATTACACATACAAAGGGCAGAAAATAGTATCTTTAGGCATAAAAGTAAAGCAAAACCATAGGGATATGGGTGCTGAGGTGATAAGTGATGAGAAACTCGTAGGAAGCATCTACAGTGCAAAGTCGCTATGAGCTCTGCTCTACATTTTACCTAAACATTTCCACTAGCTCTCAGAAGGACAAGCAGATGGCAGTCCTTCACACACATGCAGGTGTGCTGCCAACACTTACTCTTGGAGGATTCTCCAAGGACCATGACCAAGATAATCTTATTTTTCCCTTTGTGATATGTCTAGCTGAACATCTCTACCCCCACACCCCAGAAAAAAAATGGCTAAAGGCACGCCCTACGTAGCTCCTACCTCCGGGAGAACAACGGCCTCGTACACACCAGTCCTTGTGCGACTGCTGACTCCCCTCACCCTGAGTGCAACTTTCCAGACTCCATCCGCCCAGGCTGATACTACACAGAAGCCATGGCTGGTGACTTCTGAATGATCATTTTCTGCTGTGTTTTGTTCCATTCCCAAAGTCATGTTCCTACTTCCTTCAGAACTAAGGATGCAGGCTCTCTCCCACCTCTTTATATTTGGATAATCTGAAGGAATTAGTGTTCTCAACAGAGTTCTGGAAGGATGAACAGTGGCCACCATTTCTTCATGACCTTCTCTGTTTTGGGCATCAAACATTAGCATCTAATGTTCAGGGCATCAGACACTGGCATTTGATATGTCCATACGGTGCGTATCTTTTAACTGACTTTTAATTGTTTTATATATGTTGTCATGAAACTTATTTTAACTCCAACTCAGTTGGCACTAATTATCTCTTCCTTCCAGATGATGTTATGTTAGCATCATAAATAAGAAGTAGGAAGATTTTACATATGAAAGAAATCACCAGGTTTGGTATGACAGAATCAAAGAAGGACATGAAAATTGAGGGCCGGTCAAGTACTCTGTAGCCCTCAGATATGGAGTGTAAGATAGGGTTGTCTATGATGCCTGGAAACTATGTGTGGAGCAGGCTGCCATCTTCAGTACTGTGTGTCTCTATCACATGGAGAGGATTGTGGCTTCTAGTTGACCATATTATGGTAGAGGTTGAGTCTGAACAAGACCTTGAAGGATGAACTTGTAATAGGGAAAGGAGAATGGGAAAGGGCATTCCTGAGTAAACCAGGGCATACTCCATGGGACAGAGGGAAGGTAAAACAGATCCTTTTCAGGTGATAAAAAATGTTCCTATTTCACAAAATCTTGCAAGAGGATAGCTATATGAGCAAATTGGAAGTTTGTAGGGTGGAGTTCAGGGTATAGCCTCTAACAGACAGGACAGCAAGGTTTGTTTGTTTTGTATGTTTGTTTTGCTTAGCTTTGTTTTTTTGTCAGGCAATTAAAATTGCTGAAAATTAAATGTAGAGAGATGTGACTAAAATGTAGCTTTCAGAATATCTCCCCTCTTTTAATTTAAACTTTTAATTTAAAAGTTTAAGAGGAAAAACTACCTGATAAAATATTAAAGGTAAAATTTCAAATTACAACAAAGAGAACTGAGAAAAGTTCAGGTGAAGTCAGAGTAATTCTGGTAACTTTGGTGGTTGATGTCGCATAGTTTCTGTTGCTGCAATAAAACATTGACCTAAAGCAACTTAGGTACCAAGGGTTTGTTTAGCTTACGGTTTACAGGACACTATGGAATTAAGCCAAGTCAGGATCCTGGAGGCAGAAACTGAGCAGAGGCCATGGAAGAATGCTGCTTACTGGTTTGTTCCCTATGACTTGCACAGCCTGCTTTCTTTACAACCCAGGACCACCTATGCAGAGGTGACACTGCCCACAGTGGGTTGGCACTCCCTTATCAATCTTTAATCAAGAAAATGGTCCTACAGATGTTCCTGGTGGCCAATCTAATGGAGGTAATTCCTCCACTGAGTTTTATTCTTCCCATATGATTTCCCAAGTTGATGAAAACTAATCTGTTCAGCGGTATAAGTGGTTTGAAAGTGGTGGGAAGGGTAAGGAAGAAGAAAAGGAAGCTAATGAGAAGATGATTGCAATGATCTAATATTGATGAGACAAGAGCCTTGGTCAGGGTGGAGGTAGTGAGAGAGAAGAAGGAGGAATTCAGCAAGGTCCTGGAGAAGGAATGGCTGACCTTAGTGAGTCAAGAGGCAGGCAAAGGAGAGGCCTGTAGCGCTCCCTGCCGCTGACTCTTCCCCCACTGCTCTTCTGTACTCTGCTACCCTCCAGTATTCATGGCTTTCCTTGTTAGTTGCATCATCTTGCTAATTTGGGTTTTGCTTTTTGCTGGTACTCAAAGTTGAGATTGTCTTAGCATCTCCAGACCCAATGATAGTCACACCCCAGTGATCGCACATGCTCTGGCGGGATAGTCATTTCTGCTCAGTCATTTCTGGGTCATACATAAACCCATGGGCTACATGGTCACATAATTAACACTCAGTGTAACCATGTAATCTATGCCTATGCGTGGAGTAGCTGTGTGGACTGGAGTGCATATGCTCAGGCTAGTCCTTAAAAGGCAGGCCTGCATACCCTGACCTCCCTTTTCACATGTTTTCCACAGGCTTGAGCTTATCTTCTTTTGTTCCTTTTTCTTTTTGATAAAACTCTTGTTAGCGGGTTTGCTGTGTTTGTGTCTTTTCCTTGCCACCAACATTTTGGTGCTGTGACTTGGATGTCCTCCTGGCACTCTGAGCCTAGGAACCTGTGCTGAGGTTCTGCCCCAACCATGACAGCTCACCTTCCATTTGCCTGGCTGCCGGACTTCTGCACACAACACTCGCCCCCTGATTGGTGAGTTAACCCCTTCCAGCTAGTGTAAACAGCCTCTTGGACCAGTGGGAACAACTGTTGATCATCTGGCACCCACTTCTGTCTCTGAGGCTGGGGGTGACCCCAGCCATGGCTTTCACTGGCTGCAGTCGATCCCTAACACTGGCTCGGGTTTCTATCCATTTCCCACATCTGCACTTTGAGATTTATTTCTCACTGTCGGACTCACTATGTTCTCTGGCCGCACAAATTTCACTGGCCTGACGAGGTGGTAAATGCTATAGGACTCCCGGGGAGTCCCCACCTGTGTGAGCCTAGGCCACCACCCCCACTTGGCAAAGTGTGGTGATGTCCTGTGCCTGTTTATAGACCCACTCTTAGTCCTGGGAATTCCTGGAACTTTGACCTTGGGTCACTATGTTATTCTTTTTATTTTTTATTTTTTATTTTTTCCTCTCTGTTGGGGACATGGGAAATAAGTCTTCCAGTCACATCAGTCCCATCTCGCCTCTAGGATGTGTTCTGGAAGCTCTGAAACCTCTCAGCTTAATGCCTTGCTTAAAGATCCCTAAGCTTATCTGCCTCTGTACTAAGAAATGGCCCAAGTATGCTTTAGCTAATAACAAAAGCTGACTGCCTGGTGCCTCCTTAGACCCTGATACTTTATGGGAACTGTCTAACTTCTGCCAGCAAACAGGCAAATAGAAAAAGTTACCCTGTATTCAGGCTCTTTTCTACTAAGCTCTAAACCTTCCCTTCTCAATTCCTTCTCTCCTGCTCACGTGCTTCTAGCTATTAATCCTGAACCTGAGGAACCTCTGACTCTAGACCCAGCCAATGAACCTCCGCCTTTCCGAACTTCTGATCCTGCTTCCACTGCCGCTTTTGCTCTACTCCCACCCCTGGGCTGCCGATGCTCCTCTTCTGGCTTCCTCTTCTCCTCTGGTACAGGGTACTTCTAAAAGCCTGCCTCTGGCTCCAACTTTCACACCTCCCACTACCCACTCTCGGACTGCTAAGGGGTCTGACCCCAGCCATGCCAACCCGCAGACCATTCTCCCCTTCGGAGAGGTAGCCGGGGTGGACAGACTGGTAAAAGTTCATGTCCCATTCTCTCTTTCAGAACTCTCTCGGATAGAACAAAAACTAGGTTCCTATATCTCTAATTCTACTTCCTTTATTAGACAATTTCAATATATTACTCAATTTTATAGTCTCACCTTTCATGATGTATATATGATACTTTCTAATAACCTGCTTCCTGAGGAGTTCAGGCGTATTTGGGAACAGGCAAGAACACATGCAGATGAGACACACCAGACTAACCCCACCCACCCACCAGGGGCCAAAGCACTTCCTGACTGGGACCCACATTGGGAGTATAATACCCAGGGCAGGTTTCTAGCCAGAGATAGATTATCACTTGCCACCTGGCAGGCCTCCCTAAGGCTGCCCTAAAGCCAGTGAACTATGAAAAGTTAAAAACTATAATTCAAGATAAAGATGAAAATCCATCTAATTTCCTAGAACTATGAAGGCCCTCCTTCAATGTGTCAGCCTAGACCCTGAAAGCCCAGAGGGCAGGAAGTTACTCATGACCCACTTTGTCTCACAGAGTTTCCCCAACATTAGGGCTAAGCTTAAACATTTGGAGAGAGGCCCCTTGACCCCACAGGCTGAACTGTTGGTGGTGGCATTTAAGGTGTATCTTGGGAGAGATGAGAAGGCCCAAAACCCAAAATGTCAAATGCTGGCACACGCTGTCCAACCGGCTCCCCGAAAGCCACCGGGTCCCTGCTTCAAGTGTGGGCAAGAAGGTCACCGGGCTTGGGCTTGCACTGCTCCCTGCCAGCCCCCGCCCCCTGGGCCACCTAGAGAGGCATTGGTCCATTGACGGCCCTCGTGTACCTGGTGGCATGGGGTCATCAAATCAGGATCACCCCCTGGCTGACCTCCTGGGCCCGGTTCCCAGCCCGACCATGCTCTTCTCACACTGGGAACCCAGGGTAATTGTAATAGTAGCTAGATGGCCCATTTCTTTCCTTATGGACACTGGAGCCACCTACTCAATGCTGAGGGAGTTTTGGGATCCAGCCACTCCTTCTCATTTCCCTATTGTTGTGGTAGGGGGACAGCCTTACCTACTTCATCAGACCCCACCACTTAATTGTATTTTCAGGGGCATTCTTCTTACACACACATTTTTAGTAGTGCCAACCTGTCCTGTACCTCTAGTGGGAACAGATTTCTTAGTCAAACTAGGAGCATCTATTTCATTTGTTCCCCACATTCGCCTCACTCCAGACTCACCAGCAGCTTCTCTCCTCCTCCTCCGAGCCACCCACTCTACTAACTCTAACAGTTCATTTCCCTTGTCAGCTTCTTAGGTGGACCAAAATGTCTGGGATACCTGGAACCCTTCTATTGCTAGGCACCACCCCCTATCATTATCCAGTTGCAGGACTCTACCAGGTATATCACCCAAGTTCAATATCCTTTCTCACTCCAGAACTTAAGACAACTTAAGCCTATCATTTCTGACCTTCTCATGAAAAAGCTGCTCTGCCCAACCTCTTCACCTTTTAACACCCCCATACTTGCAGTTAAAAAATCTAATGGAACCTGCCACCTGGTTCAAGACCTCTAGCCCACTAATTCTGCAGTGGTCCCCCTCCATCCAATAGTGGCTAACTGCTATACTCTCCTGTCCACTGTCCCTTCAGGAACCTCTCACTTCTCAGTTCACCTCAAGGATGCCTTCTTTTCTATTCCTCCCAGCCCTCAGTCTCAAAATACCTTTGCTTTCACCTGGACTGACCCTTACACTCATCTGTCTACACAGCTAACTTGGACTGTCCTGCCATAGGGATTCAGGGACAGTCCACACATGTTTGGTCAGGTTCTGGCCTCTGACCTGCTCTCTCTGTCCCTCCCTGGCTCTAAGCTAATACGGTATGTAGATGACATTCTGCTCTGCAGCCTGAAATTATGACTTAGCCAAACTAACACCTCTGTTCTCCTAAATTTCTTATCCAGCCAAGGTTACAGGGTATCCCCTTCTAAAGTTCAGCTCTCCACTCCCCAGGTCACCTATTTGGGTCTAACTACTTCTCCAACCCACAAGGCTATTACTGTAGATAGAAAGCATCTAATCCAGTCTCTTGCAGGAGACTGAACAGGAGATTCTGTCCTTCCTAGGAATAGCTGGCTTCCTATGGTCCTGGGTTCCATCCTTTTCTCTCCTTGCTTGCCCCTTATATGAGGCAGCTCAGGGCTCCCCTCATGAGTCCCTTCTTCATCCTGTTACTAAACCTTTCCAAAAGCTCCAACATGCTCTCCTTCAGGTCCCAGCACGTCATCTTCCAGATCTAACCGGCCCCTTCTCCCTCTATATAACAGAAAAGGAGGGATTTGCCCTGGGAACCCTAGGGCATCAGCTGGAACCCTCCTTTGAACCTGTAGCATACCTGTCAAAGAAACTAGATCTTACCACTCAGGGATGGGCACCCTGTATTGCTGCCCTAGTGGCTGCTGAACTCCTTATTAGGGAGTCAAAAAAAGCTAACCTTAGGGTCACCTACTACTGTCCTCTCCCACCACAACCTGTCCCATCTCTTAACTTGTAAAGGTTTACAAACTTTACCTCCCTCTAGGGTTCTTTCTCTCCAGGTGTTGCTACTGAAAGATGCCACACTTACTTTCAAAACTTGCTAGCCTCTTAATACATCAAGTCTTCCCCCTCAACCTAACACTGATTATTCCCCCTCTCATTCCTGCACTGAAACCTTGGAGGAACTGTTGCCACACCGTTCACACATACAGGAGGGCACATTGCCCCAGGCCACTCATACCTAGTACACAGATGGCAGCTCCTTTTTATATGAAGGGACCCGTAAAGTGGGCTACACCATAGTGTCAGATACTGAGGTGATAGAAGCACAGGCATTGCCTGTACACACTACTAACCAACAGGCTGAACTAATAGCTCTCATCTGTGCCTTCTAATTGGCACAGGGGCAATCCCTAAATGTTTACACAGACTCCAAATATACTTTCCATATCCTCCTTCCCATGCTGCTATCTGGAAAGAGCACAGGCTCCTTACAGCAAAGGGAGGATCCATATCTAACTCAGGCCAAATAATGACCATGCTAAAAGCTTTCCAGCTCCCCAAGGCTATAGTAATTATCCATTGCAACTCTCATCAGACCAACAGCTCCATCATCTCCAAGGGAAATAACTGGGCTTACCAAGCAGCCAGAACAGCAACCCTTTAGTGCCAAGACTCACCCCACCCACCATTGGGAATCCATACATTACAGCCCACACCCTCTCAGACAACTCCTGACAATAGGCAAATTCTGTCCTATCTACACCAGCTCTTTTACCCTAATAGTCTTGCTCTGTCTCAGTTCATGAAAGCTCACTTGCAGTCCACCTCTGAGAACTTGCAGTTCTTAAGAACTATTACTGCCTCTTGTGAAATTTGCCAAAAGATAGATCCCAATACAAAATATGGAAGTCAGCCTTTTCCCACCCACCAGATCATAGGTCCCTTCCAGGGACCAACTGGCAGCTCTATTTTACCCATATGCCCACCGTCAGGAAAATTAAATATCTCCTTGTGATGGTGGACTCATTTTTGAACTGGATGGAGGCATACCCAGTTTCTAATAAGCAGGCTCAGACAGTTGTAGAGCTCCTTCTCCAAGAAATCATTCCTCAGTTTGGGATTCCTGCATCTTCAGTCTGATAACAGTCTGGAGTTCACCTCCCAGATTTCTCAGACACTAGCTAAGGCTCTCAATATTCCTTGGCATTTTCATATCCCATACTGTCCTCAGTTCTCAGGAAAGGTGGAGTGTACGAACTGGTCTTTAAAATCTATTCTTACTAAGATGTCACAGGAACTTCACCTTGACTGGGTAAAATTATTGCCTCTGGCTCTTTTTTACACTCAGGGTCCTTCCCAAAAAGCCTCTTTCAATTTCCACATTTGAACTGATGTACAGGAGGCCAGCCTTAACACCGGGCCTCCTACCCAAATCTTCATCCCTTCCAGATAGCCTGTTAACTCCTCTACTCTGTCAACCTAGGTCTATTCTATGGAACTTCACAGACCATTCCTTACCTCAGCTCATGTGATAGTTCCTGTCCATCCCCAATCGACATTGGGGATCAGGTTCTTCTTTCTCCTCTAGGCCAGTGCCCCTCACCCCTTTCTCCTAAATGGCAGGGACTCTTCAAGGTAATTCTTGTAACTCCAACAGCCAGTAATCTCGAGGACTTTCCTCACTGGATTCACCTGTCCCATCTGAAGCCTTTCACTTCACCTCTATCTCAGAAAAAATCTCTCTTCATACACAGTCACACAGACAGGGCCCTACTCTCTTAAGTTCCAGAGGACACCAGGATCCACTGACCTGCCACCAACTGCAAAACAGTGAGGTCCCAACCCACAAGATTTTCCTTCCTGGTTCCCACTCAGCTAATTGTTACAGGACCACCATAAGGCCAGAAGCAGAGGACCACTGAGAACATCTAGGTGGTAAGGAACAGTAACAGTCCTCAGTAATTGATCACCTGTGTCTCTTGGATGCTAAACAAATAAAGGAAACAGGTGCCTTAGAATTTGTCTCAGATAAGACATATCTCATGTAAAAAAAAAAAAAAAAAAAAAAAAGGAAAAAAAATTTCCCTAAGCTCCAGAAACCAGCTTGAATTCTTCTGGAAGGACTGGATCTGCTTCAGAATAAGTATAACACTAACTTTCCTGGTGCCGGGACCCCTTCCTCCCCCCCCTCACCCTGGGACCCCCTCCAAAAGAAAAAAATCAAAATAATAATAATAATTTTTTTTTGCTAAGTTCTCTTTGTCTCACTAGTGCTCTCGCAGATACAAGCAGTCACGAAGCTCCAAGCCAGGACAGATGTACGACTCCAGGACAGCAGGTGGCAGCCCACCATCAAAGGACACCTGACTACCTCAGAAGTCCCCTTCTACCCTCCCCTGCCCACCATGAGTCAACCAATGCCCACTAAGTCAGCTGAAAGCAGTTGGGAGACAGGACGCCCCCATACCCGCTTGTCCACCATCTTTTATAAAAACAGAGTCTGGAATGATAGTCATGTCCCAGTGATCACTCATGCTCTGGCAGGACAGTCATTTCCACTCAGTCATTTCCAGGTCATATGTCCTACATAAACCCATGACCTACGTGGTCATGTAATTCACTCACAGCATGGCCATGTAATCTATGCACATGCATGGAGTAACCGTGTGGACCCAAGTGCGTATGCACAGGCTAGTCCTTAAAAGGCAGGCTCTCATACCCTGCCCTCTCTTTTCAAGCGTTTCCCACAGGCCTGAGCACATCTTCTTTTGTTCATTTTTCTTTTTGATAAATTCTTGTAATCGGGTTTGCCTTGTTTGTGTCTTTTCCTCACCACAAAAACCAACACCCATGCGTTAGGGTTTCCCAATGCCTTCATTTTGCCTGCCTCAGCTGTATTTTTGCTGATTATCTATCAGGGAAGCTCAGGACATTGAATATTCAAAATTCCAAGATGGGGCTGTGAATGTAGCCAGGAGTAGAGGTTTGTCTCAGCAGGAGCAGCACTAAATCCAATCTCACAATCCAATCCCAAAACAAAAAATTTCAAATCAGATCCACAACTTTCTACTTTGAGGCTCAATATAGATGCTCCATCCCATTCTTGAAGTTGGGACTGGGCCCTCACTTGTGACTGAGAAGCTAAACAATAATTAACATAATGTCATCTTTAAGGTTGGGAGTTCTGAGGTGGAAAGTCTGGGCAAATATCTGAAGACCAAGGCTGCCTCTGTGTAAACATGTACCCCTGTCTCAGCAAGGTGTGCATTTCTTAGGAGGTCCTGGGCTTAAACCAGTCCTAGGTAAGGAATGGAGGGAGATGTCTTCAGCACTCAGTAAAATACACCTTACCTAGGTATGAATCTTTGTCTATCACATATTCTGTAATGAAAGTTCCCTCTAGACTCCATTCTTCATTGCCTTATAAAATTGTTTTAATTCTATAATTTTACTAAAGAAACTTTCTCACTGTCTATTCACATAACACTTTTCAGGGTTAAACATTGAACCCCCTTGTGATACATTGAGTAGACAATTGGAAAATGAATCATAAAATTCCTCAAATTCATAGTGAAGAGCCTTTACTGAGCCATCAATGTGCAGCCCCATTATTTGCAGCCCCAGGGAAGGACAGGACCCCGGACCTGACAGGAACACACTCAGGCTCAGCCTCAGCAGTTTCCTCCTGAAGAACATGCAGACCAGATTACCTTTCACAGGTGAAGACGGATTCTGACGCAGCACCTGGGTCTTTGATGATGACCTTCTCACAGTACCAGTACTGGGCTTTGTCAGTAGCCTCGCAGTGCAACAGCACCTTCTGCAGGTTTCCAAGAGACACTGCTTCTATCTGAAATGCATCAATCTGGTGGAGAAAAACCCATGGAAATAACTAGAGTCCAGCAAATGACAAATGCTGGCAGTTAATAGAAAAATGGGCAATAAAGGAAGGAAACATAAGCAAATTACTATTTATTAAAATATATTTCTGGCTGTTTTCTCTCTTCCATTTTATTTTCTTCATTGGACTTTCAGAATTGAAAGAAAACAGAACAAAGGGCCTCCAGCTGCCCACCCTGAGAAGCAGCTGCCGTGGAAGCGGCTGGCAGTGAGTTGAGCTCTGGCACTTGCAAAGGCATAAGAGACAAGTTTGCCTTTCTCACTTCCCTTTCCTCCTTTCTCCAGTGACACTGCTCACCACCTTCCTCTGGAAATGTAAATAGAGTGCATCTTCGGGTTTGTCGTGACAGTGTACCCTGTAATCTTCACTCCTAAATAGAATCAGTTTATTACATCAAGAATGCACTGACTTTTTTTAGTGATACAAGACCTGAATGAAATGCTCTGCTGGTTAGAATAAAGACTCCTCCCCAGAGGCCTTTTTCATAGACTGCTGGTTTATCTGAGGAAAGGGTCATGAATTTAATTAAATTTGACAAGTGTTCAGAAAAGACAACTGTCTTTTAGCTAATGTTACTTTATTTTCTGGTTTTGAAAAATGTGAATTCAGTATTGCCTGTGTTGTCTTCCAGGGCTGGGCAGTCTTAGCTGTGGTCTACAGTGTCACTAAATTAAAGTTCAACTTAGTCACTGCAAAACACTCCCACGTTTAAACTGTTGGTTGGTATTGATAGAAATCTTCTCTTGCTTCATCCAGACAAAAGCTGCACCTAGTTCAGTGAGGATGTGAATCCTCCTAAATGTGCTTTAGTAAACTTCCTGCACTATCCAGGATACCTTTCAAGAGGATAGCCAATGAAAAGTATCACCTATTATGCAAAGCCAGCTGGCTTCTTAACACTGTTTTGTAAGTCTGTGATATACCATGCATTAAGGAAAATAATTTTTTAAAAGGATAAACTCTAAAATGAACCATTAGTCTCTGATTCTAGTCTTTAAATGATGCCATTAAACTTATACTTTGACTCCTCTTTATGCAGCATGCAGCTATACCACCTTTTCAAGTTCAGTTTCAATCTATAGTGCACCCGCCCCACTGTATAGGAAATATATTCCATGAAGGTAAGACTAGTTATGAAGATGCTTGTAAATTCTTATCATGGCATCTTGATTAGTTCACTTGATGTTAGGCTGCCTCAAAGCACTGCAAGTCAGCTGGGTACTAAGGTGCCCTCCCCATTTATCAGTGAGAGGATGGCAGAGCCTGGACCTTATGCAAAGCCAGCCAGTTAATTTAGAGGACAATGTCACTGAACACTTAGAGTAAGATTAATGACATAATATCTAAGCTTTGTTTCTGCTATGAGTTTGTTCGCACATGAAAACGAAAATTGGGCATAACATTTTTGGTCTCATTCAATCAGAACTCATTTACCTACTCATTCCAATGGAAAATCTTCTATAACATTCATGAGTAAAAGGCACAGGTGAGTTTTACTTTCTCTGATATTTCAGAATTAATAAGCCAAACAAACAATCTGAGAACAGCACTATCAAACAGTTCCTTTTAGTTAGGAATACATCTTTGAGTAATTCCCCATGTTAATCCTATACTTCCAAGTAGTGCCTTCTTCCCAAATACAACCAAAAAGTGTCAGAAATTGAGGGATTTGCAGATGCACATAGAGAACTCCTTAGTGTTCAATTACATGCTTTTATGTAGAACAAAAGGTCCTAACATGGGGCTTGATGTCATTCTAGTTGTCTTAAAGGAAGACATGAACTAAGTTAGAATCCCTGTGGTATGACCTAGAACAATGCTTTGAGTCCATTGGGGGCATGTCCATGCATATTTTCCTTTAAATCTTTTCAACTCAGTTTGTTCTTTTTCTTACACTACCAATTTAATGTATTTTTCTTCTATTGTTCACTACAGATTTAGCAGACCCCATTGGTCTTTCAAGAACAACCTCAAAGAAAAGCTTTGAAAATGAACAAAAACAAGACCCTTGAGGAAGTCAAGTTGCGACACCTGAATTAAAGGTGCTCTAAAGCTTGATCGAAGACTGCCAAGCACCCTTCCCTTTTTAACGTTCACATGGACACACCATAGAGAGCTTTGTAGAAACTCACCTGTCCTCTTTGAAACCGCACCGGCATATTGGATCTGTGCAGCAGTCGAAGGCCAGAGTCTCCCCTTTCCCCATAGAGACAGAGGGAGACTTCAGACTCTGTTTCTGCTTGTTTCAACTGCCCAGTATACACATCAACGTGGTATCTCACTACTGCCAAAGCAATGGGGAGAGAAATCAAGATGAAATACATTACCTCAGAATTCAAGCACACAGAGCCTAGATCTAAATGTTCTCAGGCAGTAGCTAGAAAAACTTACATGGCAAATCTACCATCTATATTTTCTTCCTATTGAAAAACCTTTGACCTTTAGATTTTAATTTTTGTTCTAAATAGACATTTTTTCAAATGGAGAAACAAAAAATTCCTTAAAAGGCTGGTATACAAATGGCATAGAAAGGTATTTTATCCTTAGCAGTGAGAGTGACCTGCTTTTATATGTGATGCTGAATGTTGAAATGATATCAAACTGTTCTGAGGAAATAAGTCAAGACTGCAGTGATGGGTGAGTGGCCAGATGGCTCTGGGAAAGCCAGACAAGCACATGCATGATGTTCCTTATATTCACAGCCTTAGCTTTTCTGACTATTGCTAGACCATAAGAACCATTTTGAGATCTGTTTAATCCCATATCTACTGGTGACTGGGGTGGTGCTTTTTAATGAGAAACAAGAATCTGAGAAGCAGAAAAAATATTCTCCAAATACATAGTGCAGAAGCAAATTCAATCACCTACAAAATAGTCACCACATGCAACATATATTACCAAAGATTAATAACACACATGGAAAAACAGGCTCTCCTTCTTTCATTACAGGAAGCTCACAGACAATGTCCCCATCTGCCTGATTCCGAGATAGCCACACATTAGCAACAAAATTTAGGGTCTTCTTGCTCTTCATATGTTCCATTGTTACCTAGGATTAAAAGAAACAATGGTCAAATGCAGTGATTTGTAATTTTTCATCCATCTCTACATACAAAACACACACAGAGATTGTTCAAAGTGGTCACTGTGGTGGCAGTGGGATGGTTGTTAGCAGTGGTTTGCTAGGATCATTGATCAGAACTTTATTTGATAAATGTTTTGTTAAGCACTTCTTTTCATCTTTAAAAAATTAATCTTTTTTAACCATCACCAAGCAGGTTGGTAAATTTATGACAACTTTATCCACAAGAAAATGGAAACTTGTACGTTTGAAATGGACTCTGTCCAATTGAAAGATCTCAATTCTGCCTGTGGCAGTGACCAAAAAAATAAACTACTGGAAAAACTCAAAAGGAGAATCTGTTTTCATGTTCATTACCAAAGCAAGGCACACAACAGAATGCTTTAAATTTTCTATTGCCCTGCAAGTGCATTCCAACACATGCAAGCTGCAGAGAAGCCCAAAACTGTCCACTTGTCTTAGCATGTCTGCAGGGCCCTTGCCTCCCTGCTGACATAACATGATCAGAAGCCCTGTGTAGCTAGAGTTTTCCTGCCTGGCCCACGGTCAGGACAAATCTCTCTCACCTGCCAGTCCCACAGCCGCTCAGACCCAACCAAGTAAACACAGAGACTTACATTGCTTACAAACTGTATGGCCGTGGCAGGCTTCTTGCTAACTGTCCTTGTATCTTATATCAATCCATTTCTATAAATCTATACCTTGCCACATGGCTCGTGGCTTACCGGCATCTTTACAAGCTGCTTGTCCTGGTGGCGGCTGGCAGTCAGTGACTCCCTCTGCCTTCCTGTTCTTTTTATTCTCTCTGTTAGTCCCGCCTACACTTCCTGCCTAACCACAGGCCAATCAGTGTTTTATTAGCAACACATTTGCCACACAGAACATCCCACAGCAGCCCTGCTCCTTTGGACTATTTCCCCATGTCATTGTCTTCATATCCCAATAAACCAAGACAAGTCTTCCCAAAGTAACTTCATACTTGTTTGTCTTCCCAGCTACATAAAGGATGAAATGCCCATGAGTTGTGTGGGTGTTGTCCTCAGCAATGGGCCCTGCAGTCAGTTTGTGGAAAGCAACCCAATTGTCTTAGCAATATACTGGGTTATTTGGGGATTACTATGAGACCCCCTAGCCACCCAGTCCCTATACTGGAAAACTTATTTGGTGACAAGAGATGGCCAAATGGGACTCTGTCACCCTATTATTAAAGAGACCTTATTTGGGTTGCCCTCATATATTTTGGGGATTTCCCACAGCACTAGGTTTCCTTACCATCCCTCAAATGCTTCTCAATTCTAGCCATCTCTCCCTACATTCCCCTCCTCAACCCTATGTCCTTTTCATTCTCCCCATCTGATCTTCCAATTCACATCTCACCCCACCTGCAGTCCACCCATAAAATCCAATCTATTTCCGCATCCCAGGGAGATCCATGTGTTTCCCTAGTCCCTCCCTTCCTCTATACCTAACCTCTCTAGGTCTACAGATTGGAGGTTGGCTATCATTTATTTAATAGTTAGTTATCCAAATATAAGTGAATACATACCATATCTATCTTTCTGGATCTGGGTTACCTCACTCAGGATGTTTTTTTTCTAGACTCTGTGGGTTACCAAAGACCAACCACAAAACCTTTGACCTATAATATGTCCTCTCTACAAGATATGCTAGGGTAATGGTAGCACAGAACTTGTTGGAACAGCCAATGTCTGATTTGACTTAAAGCCCACTCCATGAGATGGAAACCATAACCGACACCATTTGGGTGGCCAAGAACCAGAGAAAGATACTAGATAGCCAAGAGACCTAGGATAAAACCAAATACTAATAGTCTTTAAAATAAAGTAGCAATAAAATGATTCCTAGTGATATTCTGCTATACTGATATATTGGTGCCTAGCTCAGTCATCATCAGAGAGGCTTTTTTCCTGTAGCAGATGGGAATAAATACATAGACACACAGCTAGGCATTTCTCAGAAAGAGAGAGACTTTGGAACATGCAGCTCTAAACAGAATGTCTCCATCAAACTCCTCCCCTCAGAGCTCAGGGAACCCTGAAGAAGAGGAGGTAGATAGAATGTAAGAGCCAGAGGGGATGAGGACACTAGGAGAATAAGGCCCTCTGAATCAACTGAGCAAGATTCACATGAACTCAGAGAGACTGAAGCAGCAAGAACAGAGCATTCATAGGTCCGCACCAGGTTCTCTGCATATATATTATAGCTTTCAGCTTTGTAGTTTTATGGAACTCCTGAGTGTATGAAGGAGTGGGTCTCTGATCTTGTTTCTACTCTTGGGGCTATTTCCCTTCTGTTTGGTTGCCTTGTCCAGCCTTGATGTTATGATTTTTTTTATCTTACTATATTTTATTTTGTCATTTTTGGTTGTTATCTTTTAGAAGCCTATTCTTTTCTAATGAGCAACAGAAAAGGAATAGATCCAGAGTAGAGAGGAGGTGGGGAAGGAGTGGAGGAATAGACAGAGGGGAAACTGTGATCAAGATACATTGTATGAGAAAAGAATCTATTTTCAGTAAATAAAAAAATCAAAAGTAAATAAATAAAATTTTAAAAATTATGTTTCATCGAAAGAAATCCAAAGTTCCTTTTAAAATGCAAAATGAAATCAAAATGTTTTAAACTATGATTTGGGTCTCCTTTCTAATATCTTCCAAGTACTATGCAGAGGAATGTGTTGGTGTGTAGCTGGCTTTATACACACCAACACATGTTGAACATTGGAAATGTGGAAGATATGCTATAAGATCTGGTTCTAAG
>CABHPQ010142834.1:43269-60259 GCA_902168405.1 Peromyscus aztecus
TAAAAACATTTCTTAACAATTTGTGCCCATCACTGATAACTGAGAGATGCAACCTCTAAACATTTACCCCATCTCCCCTATGTGTGCCCTCGCTCATCCATCTCTACTCTCCAAGGTCCTCTCTCCACAAGTCCTTCCCAGGTGCTCTGAGGAAGACATTTACCCTTCTTGCTGGAAAACTGCTGTAACTGTGGCTTCAACTTTACCCACCCTCTAATTTCTGTTTGCTACTAAATCTTGTTTCTCCTCCAAATTGACCATGAGACCCATTTTCATTCTAATTTGGGATCATTTTCATAGCTAAGGCCAGACCCATTAAATTTATGACTTTCTCTCATATATACCATAATAATTCACTAATAACATACAACTTTTTCTAGATGAAATGGTTTGTTGGCATCCCATGTTTATTATCTAATTTTCTAAGTCATGTCAGTGATAAACACCTATTTATTGTTAATTATGAGTAGAGTCATACAAATATCCATTGTTTCCCACTGTATAATTGTCATGTTAATGAGATAGAATGGCCTCTCAATATTGGTCCCTATGTTTCTTATTTCTTTGTGAAGTTCAGATCCAGCACAAAAACCCATAGACAATAAACTCAAAATTTTAAAACATCCAATAAATTTTAAAATAGTCTAAATTTTTATTACAATAAAACAAATATCCTCAGGGCTGGAGAGGTGGTTAGGTGGTTATAAAACATGTATTGCTTTTGCAGAAGACCCAAGTTTGGTTCTTAGCACCCATGTTTGGCAGCTCACAAGGACCTGCAACTCCAGCTCCAGCAGGATGTGGCACCTCTAGCCTCTGAAGGCACCTGAACTTGCAAGCCCATAGTCTCAGAGACACAAACATTTACATAATTTAAAATAATAAAATAAATCTTCTTTTAAAAGAAAACAAATATCAATCAACGATCAAACCTTGAGCTACTTAGAGACTTCTTATTCCATATATCTACAGAACTGTGCCCAATTCCTGATAAGTATTTGCAAGACATATTTTGTTATGTAAGGCCCCAGATGCTGCTGCCACCCTTTGGAGCTTTCTGATAGACATCCCTACTGTGTAAGCAAAAATCCCACCAAAACTCTAGAGAGCCCCTGTGTTCTCTTCCCCTCCTGAGCATTCTCTGACAAAGCCTTAGACAGGCACCTACTGGAAGAACTCTCAATGCAAACTTGCCACAGTATCACCCAATCCAAACTGTGGGTGCTACCCCCTCTGTCTAATGGTTACATTTGTTTTCTAAGCAAGCCCCCATACACCATAAACTCCCTCAATAATGGATAACATAAATTTTATATGATGCTGATAGGTTTCTTGTTTGTTTGTTTTGTTTTGTTTCATTTTCTTTTTTGAGATATGGCTTCTCTGTGTAGCCCTGACTGTTCTGGAACTCACTCTATAGACCAGGCTGGTCTTAAACTCAAAGATTCACCTGCCTCTGCCTCCTGAGTGCTGAGATCAAAGATGTGTCCCATCACTGCCCAGCCATGCTAATAGATTTTTTCAGAAATATTTTGTCAATGGCAAATTTAGTTTTAAAAGCACTGGTAAGCAAATTTCTTTGCCATCGGGTAACACAGAGCTTTCATTATATTTACTGTGTACCCTGTCCCACTCAAGCTAGGAATAAAAAGCTCATTTTACCATGGAAACACTGACTATGGAGCATCCTGTGAAAGCACATCCAGCCTATCACACTGAGGAAGCATCCTCCAGGCTTAGGCATTAGTGGAAAATACCTTCTCGTATTGTCTCACATAAATATTGTTCAATATTAATACCCTTTTCTGCTACGGTTGCTTGAAAATGTAGCTGATTCTACGACTTGAACAAAAGAAAGTACTAAATAAGTATGAAACATATTTTTATGTAAGAAAGTAAAGAAGCTCTCTTAAAATGGATAGCAACATGTCAAAAGGATAATTTCAGCATCAAAATCAGAACAGACCAAGCCTATCAAAATAAAATTCTGCTGTGTAGGCATCCCTTGATATACCAGAGATTGGTTCTAGGCCCCCATGGACATTAATATTAATGAATGCTTAAGTCCATATAACAAATAACATTGTTTTTACATAGAGCTGTTATAGTCTCATAAACAGTTTATATAATCTCTAGATTATTTATAATAACTAATACAATGAAATTCTACATAGCTAGTTGTTAGATAGTTTCAGGATTAACTACCAAAGAAGTTTGGAATTTTCACTTAAGACCCTTTTTTCTTTCAAAATGTTTTCATGTATGGTTGGTTGAATGTGCAGAGTCCACAGATATGGAAAGCTGACTACATAAATAAATGAAATCTTTAATCAAGGGAAAGCAAAAGTTCTACTTCAGTGAAGAATGACAGGAAATGCATGAGTAAAAATGTAGTCAGAAATTCACTATTTGGCAACCAATAAATACAGTGATGACTGATTCAAGACAGAATCACCAATAGATCCTACACTTGGTGGGTGGGGGTTTTATGATGAGTAAGATATTTACATGACTAAAGTGCCATTGGTCTAAAACACCCCATAAGTGACAAAACACACATTATACACACACATCATAGTAGAGAATGAAGAAGCAGACAGCCACCAGTGAACAAATGGGGACTTCTTTCATTACTTCAATTTTAATAAATTTGAAACCACTTGAAAGGAAAGTGTATACAGAGATGCCTTCTTCCATATCACTTTTGTTTTGGACCACAGTTCTAGCTCCTGAATTCGTTTGCTGACTCTGTTATTTGCTGTCCTCCCACTCTGCTATTCACAGAGGTCTTTATCACTAAGTGGGGGAAGGATGGCTCCTTTCTTTGTTCCCAGAACTTGGTGCCTCCACATGCAACAGGTTCTGCTTGGGATGTGAATTTGAAGGCTCTGTGAGTTTTGTATCTTAGAAATTCATTCCTGTCTCTCTTGAATTCTCTCAATGATTACGATTCCCTCCCTTCCTCTATACCATCGACCACCATACAGGGCTCTCCCACCTGCTCCAACTTCTGGACTAACTGACTGCACTCACTTGTTCTCATACTATAAAACTACACTTCTCTGTGTTGGGTATGTGCTAAGCCTGATTCAGGGGTGCTTGGGTGGTCCAACAGGTTAAAACCTTCTACTCAAGCTAAAGGACCTGAGTCCAATCCCTGCAGCTATATAAAGGTGAAAGGAGAGATCTAACACAAAATTACCCTCTGACGTTCACACACTGTAACACACCACACACACACACACACATACACACACACACACATACACACACACATGCATATGAACACACATACCACACATGCACACAAATGGTAATAAGTACAACTTATACAAAAATTCATTAAATATTTCAGCAAACTGAACATTTTCTCATTTACTTTCGTTATAGAACCAAAGATACAATAACAAAGATCACAGAGAAGATTATAAAATACTTAAACTGGAAAAAATATTTTGTCAGATTTTACCAGTGCTATCCAGATTTTAAACCTCAGATATTTTAAATAACATATCACACACTGTAAAGACATCAGTAACAGAAGTAGATGTTAAAGTAGATACAATCTATAATTCTACTCTATCAGTTTACTTCAGTATAATTTACTATTTCCATTTAGAAATTTAAGAACCACCAGGGTTTAATTACTACTTTTAAAAACAATAGCTGAATGGCAATGCTTAAGATTCTCTCAAGACCAATATACAAGACAACCATTTACTAAATGACTGTAGCAAAATTATTTGACTTCATTGAGCCTCAGTTTTCTCATCTATAAAGTAGGAACATCAATAAAGTCAAATCAAAGAGCTACTGTTAAGTAAACATACACTAGCACTGGTAAGGCAGCTGGCTTCTGGCAAGCATTCAGCTGACATTATTGACATGATTAATTGCAATCATATAAATGAATAGGACATCCAAGTGTATATATAAAATGATTAGATTTTATTAAAAACATGAGAGATGCACATTTGAATATAAATATATTTATACTATAAGAACATATATTTATTTCTTACATACATTCATATTTTATATGATTCTATTTATATACATATATATTTAGAGAGAGTAAAGATACAAGTATACATGTAAGAGATTCACAGAAAAACTTGTAAAGACCATGAGCTACTTAGGTGGTGATAAATATCACAGAATAAAAATGCCCTTTGATTCTTACACCTTGCTATATTCTTCAGGTTTTTACCCATTAATAAAAGTTCTCTTTATAAATATCATTATAAAATGCTATTATTAAAATCTATCTCACCATAATGAAGCACTTTAGAGTGTTGTTTCCACAATTTTTTGTTTACATTACTTAGGACAGTTTCTAAAGTATTTTCCATTCCCCACTCTTTTCATCAGCATGAAGCATGAATTACAAAAGAAGTCATTACCCTCTGCAAGCTCCATTCTGGCTGCCCACTCGTTCCATCGTGTCCTATCCTGATCTTGTATATCTCTCCAATGCTGCTCAGAACAACCTGGATGAAATGCAAAGGGGAGAAGTCACTAAGGCATTTTAAACAGCACATCACAATGTTTTTGCTCTTTTCAGACGGAATGTACTTTGTAATTGTTGATGATGACTGAGATGCTCTTAGAAGGCCTGGCAGAACAGAGTCCTCTCCAGAAGCCTGTCTATGAAGCTCGAAGAAACAGAATGAGAAAAAATATTCCATAACTTGACTAAGAATATGCAAAAATAAGTGAGATGAAGGAATGGGATAAAGAGCATGCTATGTCCTCTGACCACCACATATTTCTCACTAGAACCAACACTTTTTGCATGTCAATCATACAAAGAGGGCTTTAAGAAGAAAAACAAAATTTTTTACCAAATAAAAGTTAAATGTATAAAAATGTTACAAGTTTATGGAAAGTACCTGTGCTTTCTGGTCTTACTAATTGCTAACTAGTCTTATTAATAAAAAAAAAACCTGGAGCCAGATAATGGGGTGAAAACTGAGAGATCAGAGGAAAAGGACAAGCCACAGTCAACCTCACCTTACCAACCCTCAGCCTCCAGAGAGAGCCACTTCCTGTATACGCACGCCTATATCCTTTCTGTCCCTGCCATCTCACTTCCTTTCTCTGCCCAGCTACATCACTTCCTCTTTCCGGCAAGCTCTGTCACTTCCTGTCTGTCTATACAGACCTCCAGACCTTTATGGTTCGCTAGTGTTGGAATTTAAAGACATGTGCCACCACACCTGGCTCTGTTCCCAGTGTGTACTTGAACTCACAGAGATCTGGATGAATCTCCACTTCCAGAATTCTAGGAATAAAGGTGTGTGCTACCATTGCCTGACTTCTATATTTAATATAGTGGCTGGCTTTTTCCTCTGATCTCCAAGTAAGCTTTATTTTTTAGAGCACAAATAAAATATTACCACAGAAATTCCAGAACTTCCTTCTACTTTAAAAACTTCTTTTACTCCTCCATTAAAATGCCAATGCTCAAGGAAGAGAAACAGTCCCAACCCACAAATATATTTACTTGACCAGTTTTTATTTTGGAGAACTGGCATCAGAATTACTGTGAACTCAATGGAAATGCTTGTGATTTTAAATTGAAAATATTATGGCATACATCTCTGGTCCATATTTCCTTTATATATTGAATGGACATAATATGTTTAAAGCAAAAATCTAGACCTTGTGCAAGGTCACAGATATGAAAAATGAAAACTGCGGGGGATGTCTTTCAGTATGCTGGGAATGTGTTGTTCTGATTTGGTTGATAAATAAAATGCTGATTAGCCAGTAGCCAGACAGGAAGTATAGTATAGGCAGGACAAGCAGAGAGGAGAATTCTGGGAACAGGAAGGCTGAGTCAGGAGTTGCCAGCCAGAGACAGAGGAAGCAAGATGTGAAAGAAGAACTGGGAAAAGGTACCAAGCCACATGGCTAAGCATAAATAAGAATTATGGGTTAATTTAAGACGTAAGATCTAGCTAGCAAGAAGCTTGAGCCATTAGGCCATACAGTTTTAATTAATATAAGCCTCTGTGTGTTCATTTGGGTCTGAGGGCTGCAGAAGCAGGGCATGACTAGGAAAACTTCAGCTACAAATGGTGCCCATCACGGGGCAAGAGTTTCCACCTAAAATCTGAGAAAGAAGATTCTAAAATGGAGCTAAAAACAGCTTCCTATTTGTCTCTCTCAAGTTAGCAACAGCCTGTGGGCTTGAGCTACTCTATGGCAGGTTTGTGGTGTGCGGGCTTGACCTACAGCATGGCAGGAATGAGGCGTCTACAAGCCACACATTACGCTGCATGATGGATTTAGCCTTTGCTAGTACAAAAGAAAAAGGGGCAGGAGGTTTCTGGGCTACATGCTGCTTTGATAAAAGCATAGACCCTCTGCTTCTGATGGTACACATGGCTCCCAGACCCAGAGCTGGTGGTAAACGTACCACCGCCATGTTGGGAAGCTGAAGTGGGCAGAAAATGCTGCAGTTTAAAGCAATAGATTCACAATAAGACAGATTCAGATGGGATAAACCTCTAAATGGTCTACAATGCATGTAAAAATGTACGTAGGCTTGGAAGAAAAGAAAAAAGTAATATATGCAGTTATATAAAGAAATAGTTTTAAAAAATAAAGTAATATAAAAAATAAGCCACGTAAAGATAGGTATCACACAGAGAATCTGGATTGTGTTGTCTTTGGGATTTTTAACTGCAGAAAGACATTTGATTGTAAAGCTCAGTTAAACCAATATGTATATTTTAAAGGTACCTTGACTTCAAAATTTGGATGTAAGGATATGTTGCTTTGGAAAGGAGGCTCTGCTTTTGTTTCCACAGAAAGCAAGAGGCTATGAACTTGTTCCAGATTAAGATACATCAGGTTTGATCAGTCAAGACCCCCTGAGAGGTCTCCAGTGACACCATAGCCCAGATGATCAAATATCCAGAATGGTTTCAAGGGAATTAGCTCAGACAATACAGCCTCACAGACTACTCCATAATCCTAAAATTTTCTTTATGTCCCCATAAGAATACAGGACCCTCATCCAGCAGGAAGTAGTATGAAAATCTATGCCCAAATTCCCCAATATACCAAGCCGGCTTTGGAGATGGAATTGGCTCACTCCTTCTCTAAACCCAAGCATATTGCTAAAAAAAAAAAAAAAAAGGTTGAGAGATTCTTCTGTCCCATATCAGAAGAACCCTAGAGCCTTCTGGTGTGGGACAGAGCAAAACCAATATTTTTATTTAAAACAGGTTAATTATAAATGCAAACTCTTTCTAAAGAAGAAAAGAAGATAGCATAGATATGTAGGATGAAAGGACAGATGAATGAACCTACTTTTAAAGAGCAACAACTTGTTTAAAAATGTTTTATATTTGGTCACTTGTCCCTGTATTCCATCCATCCCCAGGCCCAACAACTCTTGCTCACATAAACTCTCCTCCTTCTCGCCAATTGGACTCCCGGAGCTCCACCCGGGGCCTGAACGTGGATATCTGCATCCAGTTCCCTCAGTCACTGGATGGGGTTTCTAGCACAAAAATTAGGGTGTTTGGCCATCCTATCACCAGGGTAGGGCAATTCGGGCTATTTCTCAACTATTGCCAGCAGTCTATTGTGGGGGCATCTTTGTGGATTTCTGTGGGCCTCTCTAGCACTTTGCTTCTTCCTATTCTCATGTAGTCTTCATTATGAATGGAAACACATGAACTGTGAACCAATGGCTGAGGGACCCCCAACTGGATCAGGCCCTCTGAATGGGTGAGACAGTTGATTGGCTTGAGCTGTTTAGGAGGCAACCAGGCAGTTGGACCCGGTCCTGTGCTCAGTGCATGAATTGGCTGTTTGAAACCCAGGGCTTGGTAGAGACCCTTGGCTCAGCCTGGGAGGAGGGGACTAGACCTGCCTGGGCTGAGTCCACCAGGATGATCTCAATCCTCGGGGGAGTCTTTGCCTTGGAGGAAATGGAAATGGGGGGTGGGTCGGGGGGGAGGGGGGCGGGACGGGAGGAGGGAGAACGGGGGAATCTATGGCTGATATGTAAAGTTGAATTATATTGTAAAATAAAATAAAATAAATTCAAAAAAAATGTTTTATATTGCTATCGATTTTAGTTTATTGATACAAGTTTAAACTTAATTTTGTTATATTGTATATATATATATATATATATTTCTACTCTCATTTGAGGTATTATGTTTATGTAACTCACTTAGATTGTAGTGGATAATTAAAAATAGAGATTAATAATTAGTCTTCTATGACAGTCAAACTTATAGTCATGTTAAGTTTTCTAGGTATACATAGATATAATTCAATGAGGTAGGTAATCTTCAAACACTTCAAAGACCTACAAAATATGACATTTAAAATGTGTTAAAATTTAGACTTTCTGGACAGTGAGACATGTCTGCTCCTGGCAGCACCAATTTACTTCAGAGAAGAGGATGGGCATCAAAGACACTCTATATGGAGTTTATCTTCTTTTTGGCAAAAATAGCCATGTGGGCAAAAAACCTGTTCTTGCTTGAACTGGTTGACAAAATGTTATATCTACTGGACGCGCAGGACCCATAGAAAGGTGACCACTGAACTTTGCTTGGCAAAATGATCCTTCAGGTTCCTGCTTCGCAGAGAAAACTGCCAGACATTCTAAAGAACACAGAGAGAAGTAACTGAGAGACTCTAGACTTGTGGGCTAAAGACAGATGCCCCAACTATACAACTTTGGATGACTGTCCAGGCTGCCAGCTGTCTCTGTCTACTCTTACAAGACTCCCAAAAGTTGCTTGCATCCTTCTCCTGATTCTCAGGTAATATTATATCCTTCTGAGGTCTTTAATATAGTTAAAGACTAGATAGTTATAATTTCCTTAGTTATGATAAAAGATAAGTTAGATATAAAACCTTAGACTCATGAATATAGGATAGCTTCTTTAATTTTGCCAAATACAAATAGACTAGATATTATAACTATAATTCTTGCTTGATAAGTGTTTTTTTATATGCAATTTTACTATGTTGAAATTAAAATGTTCCTTTTTGAAAAAAAGAAAAGGGGAAGTGCTGGGGATGTCTTTCTGTATGCTGTGAATGTGTCGTCTGATTTGGTTGATAAATAAAATGCTGATTAGCCAGTAGCCAGACAGGAAGTATAGTATAGGCAAGACAAGCAGAGAGGAGAATTCTGGGAACAGGAAGGCTGGGTCGGGAGTCGCCAGCCAGAGACAGAGGAAGCAAGATGTGAAAACAGAACTGGAAAAAGGTTCCCAAGCCACATGGCTAAGCGTAAATAAGAGTTATGGGTTAATTTAAGATGTAAGATCTAGCTAGCCAAAAGCCTGAGCCATTGGGCCATACAGTTTTAGTTAATATAAGCCTCTATGTGTTCATTTGGGTCTGAGGGCTGCAGGAGCCAGGCATGACCAGGAAAACTTTAGCTACATGAAAACAGTGGTATAGTCTTCACCTTGGAAAAAATGTATAACATAGAAAAGAATCAATCTGAAGGCAAATTTTTATAGTATAATAAAATAGGCCCAGATATGGACCTGTGAAGACTTAGAAAATGAACAATAGCACCTAATCAACTAATTGCTTAATGAAGAGCTACTTCAGTAACTGTTATGATAGTCAACCCCCTACTGCTAGAGACCATAGGTAGGAATTCATTAAAATATCCTGCTGCAGGCTACTGTAGGAAGGTATGAGGAGGTTATGGGGAACTTCTGTGGTTGCCCGTCCATGGCCCACATAGATGACTCAAAGCCATTAAAACTCTTTTACTTCCACATTCTAGGCTTTGATATTTTTATTTTCATTTTTTTCATGTGTTCACTACTGTTTTTCTCTATACACTAGGAGTTAGAGCATCTCTGGACCTGAAGCAGCACCAAGTTATAAGGATTGTGCCAGTGCTGACTGGGAGAAGAGAAAGCAGGGTCCAACTTCCTTATTTCCAGAATTGTTCTCAGTGGCAGAGCTTGTAGGCTAGCTCTTTCCACGAGAGGAAGTAGAAAGTTGTTTCATCTTTGGGGCCCATTTTGTCTCAAAAAGGTTACCACAGGAAATAGGAGCTACCCAGCACAGGAATCATATCCATAGCAGCCAGGTACAAGGGTTTGATATGCATTGCTTTTCAGCACAGCTTAACTCCAGGGATTGGCCTGACTAGGACATCCATGGAATAAAGAAAATACAAAAACAAAGGAACATAGAAAAGTTGGGAGCAGGTGGGATTAGCTCTCTGACCGAGAAACTGCAGCATGCAGAAATATCAGTATGTTTACAATATACAGCCAAACATGGAAGTAGGGTTTATAGTATACAGCTGAACCAATGAGACAGGCATATCTAATTTCAGCATGGAGCTGTCTCTGGAAGGGAGCAATTTGAAGGATGTAAATATCCAGGGAGAAAGTTATGATGGGCATTTTCTCCACACACTGCTACCATCTGCACATGGACCTCAGGAATGCTATGTCATCTCTCTGAGCCTCACCTAGGAGGAAGTCTTTGCCAACTTCCATGGGTCTGCAGCTTTGGTCTTTGACCTAGCTGGCTGTTGTCAGTAACACACACACACCAAGGACTTGACATACTCAGAACTTCCTCAGTTCCTCACAACGCATGGTTTATTCCAATGGCCCAGCAGTCCACTGGGAAGGAAGGCTCTTTAAGGAGTCTACTTTATAGGATGAAGACACTCAAAGAAGTTAAGACACTTCCGTAAGCATACACATTGTATGTACATCAGGCTCTCAGAGTATAAAATGTGAATTCATATACACTGTATACACTGAAGCAGTGATTGTTCCACATGCAATTAGAGATTGTGGGGCATCATGGAGAAGAACTGAGCTCATTCCTTGACCAACACTATTGCAGTTATGGGTGCATCCCATCAAGTTCCTGAGCATATTTTGCAGATGTGGTTTCACTGCCATGGATCAAGGAGTATAAGATGTGAACTCAAGTCTATTTGATCAGATATGCTACATTGTCTTCAAAGACACCTGTATAAATACTTGAAGACTGAAAGGAAAAAGTTAAAGACAAATTCAGAAGCAGCAAATGATGCAATGCAAAGGAGTACAGGAAACAGTACCACAGATTAAAGAGTGTGAATGAGCTAATCTTAATTTAGGATTATCTAATTACAAGAGGCAATGGCCCCAGTGCCTCATGATGCTCAGCCCAGGCCTTCTTAAACTTTAGGATACATACAACATTACCTGGGAATCTTACTAAAACTTAGATTCTGAACCAATGGGTATGGAAAGGGGCCTGATATTCTGCAGGCCCCAATTGACTCCTGGTATTACCTATATTACTGTCTTGTAGTTCACACATCTGCAGAGGCTGAGAGGCTTCCTAGACCCATCCTTCATTGCTGGAAATTGGATAAGCAATCAATCCAAAGTAAAAGAACTAGTGATAGGTTCATTTAATCTTAATTTCATATTCACAACACCAGGGCCTCTGTTCTTTACAATTTACAATTAAGTTGGTGCAAAAGGAATTACGGTTGCAGATTGTGAACTTTTGATTATTATACCTAAACTCCAATACATCTTAATTAATCAAATTAGGGAACACTATACATTTTTGTTGGTAATAAATAAGTTTGTTTATTCCTATAACATTAAATTTGTACTTTGTGGAAGGTTTTCCCTGAAAAAAAGCAATGAATAAACTTGAAGAGATTGTAATTTGTTGGCAAAAGTCAGGAGAACAGAGTGGATGAGGCAGAACTTTCTAGCCCAATACTTTCATCTTCTGAAGCAGTGATTGTTCCACATGCAATTAGAGATTGTGGGGCATCATGGAGAAGAACTGAGCTCATTCCTTGACCAACACTACAATGACTATTGCAGTTATGGGTGCATCCCATCAAGTTCCTGAGCATATTTTACAGATGTGGTTTCACTACCATGGATCAATCCTGCAACAGATGACCCAATGGTGACCATGACTGTTTTTGTACAAGTTTGGCACTGGGAAATGCTCTAAGACCTTCTTGCTGTATGCAATCTACTTTATGTCACATACCACAATCTCATCAAGAAATCATTCATCAGTGAATAGAATTAAGGTAGAATCACTTTTCAAAAATTATATTTTTTTTTTCCAGTCAGCTCACGGGCATTCACACACTGAATCTTTTGACCTTTTCAGTTTGCTTCAAAGGATCACCTCGGAGTTCTTTGGCAACATCTCCTGTATCTGTAAAAGGAGCAGATTTGACCATTGCTCTCACTGGTGGGACACTGGCTCCTGATGATAAAGGTTCCCACTCACTCTGCAAAACAGCTTGATCCTCCCAGCCGCCACTGTTTCTGAGCTAAATGTGTTTTGATGATGCAAGTTCCTCTGATGCTTTATGACACATTTTGAACTCAAATAAGAATATATCTTGAATTTTCTTTTTATCTTACATAATTTTCATAGTATAAAATAAATACAAAACAAACAGCAAGTCATTAGCCAAAATCATAAAGGGGGAAAAACACACATTAAAATGATGTGCGACTTGACTGTATTTATTGAAAAAGGTATTCCAATTTTCAACACTGCAAATTTTAACCCTGCAAAAACTGACACAATTACTTTTTCACTGGCTTAATACATTTATTATATAGTAAATAGGATTCTTTCTTAAGGTTTATCCATGTTCTTTCTGTCATACATCACCCAGGGATTAAAAAGGATAGAAATCATTGCCCCTATTCTACACATAAAGGGAATATTGGTATGGGGAAATTAAATGACACTTTCAAGGTCACACAGTTGTCACACAGGAAGCCAGCACCAGTCCAGCACACCAGGCTTACAGTCTTGTGTTGGAACTGGGACTAGTAATAGTGACTGCACTTTAGAAGCACTTAGGGAGCTTTTAACAATGTTGGTGCCCAGGCTGCACCCAAATGAAATGAACCAGGTTCTCTGCAAGTACAGGCAGTCATCATCAGTTTTCAAAACTCTTTAGGTGTTCCAGTGTGCAGTCATGAGCTTCTAATATTCTACCCTGGTGAATATTTTCCATAAAAACTATGATATAATTTACCAGCACATCAATACATATGACATATGATACATTATCAGGAACGCCATGCTTCTGTTGGTGACTTGGAGTTCTAACCCTAACATGCATTCTGAATTATGAACTATCATCTTCAAGAAACCATTCAAAACACATGTATATAAGGAGTGACCACCATGGACAACATCAAAGTACCCCTCCATCACTGTAAACAATCATGCTTCATCACTAAAACTCCATTAATGAGTGCAAAAGTAGACCTATAAGCTCACAGCTGAAGATGCAAAAATCATGCAGATAATAGTGAGGCCAGGTGCTGGTCCTCCAAACAGCTTTGGCAGCCACCATAATTTTTGACTCGGGTTAGCCACCATAATTCTCTATTCCCTAGTGTGCACAGGGATGCTGTCAAGGATGAGCAACCGCTGATCAATTAAAGCACTGAACAACCATACTACTACCACCCTGCAGGGGGTGAGAATTAGTCAAGTGCAATGTAACTGTCCTAATTGAAATTTGGCCAGTGCTCCTATAAACCAGAGAAGCACCCAGCCGTATTCAAGTCACAATAGCTCAGAACTCTCCCAGCAAGAAATAAGTGAGAGGGAGATTAAAATTGGCATGGGCAGAGCCTCAGAACGTGGCCCGTGAAAATGCCTAGGAAATTACTTCACACACATGCAATTCAGCTGAGCAATGTCTGAAAGTACACTAACTGTAGAAAGAGGAGCTTCCATTACACCAAGAGTCTCCCATATCTTTTTATCCAGGGACAACTTGAACTAGAATTGATGATTTTTGGGACAATGGCTTTAAATGCAATGTCCTTAAAAAAAGAAATTTTCTTCTGTAACCTTCCTCGCTTCCTTGCACAAGAGACATGACATGAGCAAATATGCTTATTTTGATCATTACAATAGGAAATTGAAATTAATTAATTAACTAACAGTGTTCATAACAGACTATGTTTATTTTATACAGTCTCTCTCTCTCTCTCTCTCTCTCTCTCTCTCTCTCTCTCTCTCTGTCTTTTCTCCCCACCCCCCATACTACATGCCTTTATAATGTTCAAACAATAAAATGACTGCTGATGTTGCTTACCTGAAACTCATCCTTCTGTCCTGGAAGGAAGAGCTGCTCTGGGCTGTCCTTGGTAAGACTGATTGGTCCAGTGACTCCTTCATCTCCATACACCCAGAGTGTGACATTGGCCTGTGTCCCTGTATCTCCAGTCAGCACTAGCACTTTCCATTCATCTTCTGATGGAAGAGTCTCAGTACTGTGGGAATGCCTGCTTTCTTCTGTATAGGGTGGGAAAAGGACAAAAGGAGCAGATCGGGTACTTTAGGCTAACAGAATCCTTTGTCACACTGGGGTCCAAGAATATCAAAGAACACCCAAAGGAGCATGGACGATGTGGGGTGAGGGAGGTGCTGAAGTGTGCAGACTCCAGGAAGCTGGCATATGCTTCTCTCACCACAGCAAAGTTCAGGGCAACTGACTCAACTGCTGAAGAAAACCACATGAAAACAATAATTACCTGCCATGCCCAGGGAGCTGTTACTTGTACTCAGTGCTGCACCACCAGAGAGCATGCTAGAGCCAACAGTTGTGAGCCCATAGATTTTTCATAAAGTTACTTGTTAGCTTTGTGGGCTTCATACATAACCAATAACTACCAATAGAAGGTAACAAAATGAATTAAAACATGCTTTCAAATAACATTAAAATAACATGTCAAGGACAGAGAAATTTTTTTCTGAACTATTTCTAAAAAATATCAAACTAGAGAAGGAGATAAAAAGAACTTGGAATTAATGTGAGCGTTGGAGCCCACAGAGGTTTCCTAGTAGCTTTACCCAGCAGAACTGCATAAGAGGATGATTAGACCACTGGCCTGAGTGCCAGGTGTTTGGAAGAGTCTACAATTTCTTGTGTCTAGAGATGGGGGTCTTTTTGCCTCACCTTTTGGCATTGTTATAAAAAACCCTTTTGAGTAAAGTTCTGGGCCAGTGGATAAGGATCTAGGCCCACCCGAGACTGTCTTTTGTTTCTATCTATTTCTCTCTCCTCTATATTTCTATCTAAGTCTCTTATCCTTCTCTCCCCAAGAGTCCCTGGGGTAAATAAATGTGGGAGCTGGTCTCCCACAAGTGAAACTTTTCACATATACAAATAGCTACAGTGAACTAATTTTTAAATGATATTACATATGAAATTAAAAATGAAAAATCTATTAAAAATAATGTATTCTTTCTGAAAGTTACTTTCTCTTGGCTTGGATGATCTGTCAATACAATAATAATCACTATTTGCTTATTTCTCCCCCGCTTCTCTGTGTATGTGTGTGTGTGTGTGTGTGTGTGTGTGTGTGTGTGTGTGTGTGTGTGGTGTGTTTGGATCAAGGGTTGACACTGAGTATCTTTCCTTGATTGCTCTCTACCTTTGTTTTTTGAGACAGTCTCTCAGCATACCTAAAATACACTGAATTGACTAAGCTGGCTACTCAATGAACTTCTAGGAGCCACCTGTCTATGATCCTCCCCAAACTGAGATTTTAGGCACTATGACCAGATTTTCATGTCAATTCTGTAAAAATCAGGTCCTCGTGTTTACATGGCAATTACTTTGTTTACTAAACCATCTCCTAGGCCCAATGATGACTATTTATCAATTTTTGAGCTCTGTGTTAAGTGTATCATACACAATTTTCTTCAGTCATCTCTTACAAGTTTTAAGTTGAGTCAAATACTAAGGTCTGTTTTAAACTGTAGAAAAGAGGCAGAGAAGTTAAATAATATGTGAAATAAATAAGTACATCACTAGTGCTTAACTCCAAACCCTCTGAACTCAACTGAGCTTGAGTGGGTGCTATGTTCCGTAAATGCAGTTTACTAGGCTGCAGCAGTCATGGCATTGCTGTTATTTAACATGCGGTTTTGTGCTACGTATTATGCAAAATACTTACTCATAACAACGTCACTCTCATTCAGTCATCACATTAGTCCTACAAGATCCTTCACCCATGAAGCAGGTAGGAAAACTAGGCCTCACCGGTTAATGAGTTGGCATAGTCACATAGGCTGGGCTTCAGCCCAGGCAGAACTATGGATCTTGGGACATTTGGACATAATACAAAATTACATAAATTTGTCAAGAAAACTTTATGACACAATCTACATTTCAAAACTCAAAAGTACCTACAAACTGCTCCTCTTGCCATTTATTCTCAAGAACACTGAGAACTTCCTGTGCAGTATTGTAACCAAATATCCACAAGTTCTACTGGTATATCATACTTCAGGAGAGAAATTAGAGATCCTGGATCAGCAGGTATCACTTAAGATACTGATAATCTATTTTCTCAGAGTATCTTAGTCATTTGAAGGATCACTTTTATTTAAGAAAACTTCAATACATATTATTTACGAAACATAGACAAGTGTATTGCTCTTTTAATAATGGCAGTGATTGAAAGTCAGAAAATAACTAAAGAGCATCTTGCCCTCAAGGTATGTACCATCCAGTGGAGAGGACAGGCAAACTAATATTTTATCTAAAGCATGCAAAATATAAGAAGTATTGTGAAGTGCAGGTGTAGCACAGACCAGGGAGTGATAGAGAAAGGAATTGGTAGGGCTTCATTCCACTGTTAGATATAGGAAAGAGGAAGATACAGAAGAAATGCTAGATATAGAAAGAGGAATCTAGACTTTGCAAATAGACATAAAGGACACTCTAGACAGAGATAACAACATATTCATCATGCCCATGGAAAATTGTGTAAGTGCCAATGTATGGCTGAAAATGAAATAAGATATTGTAAATGAGAAGGAAAAAAGGGAATGTGAGGGCATGAAAAGCAAGGGCAAGGAGGAAAGAAGCTGAGACATGCTTGTGCAGATAAGAGGGAGTGGTTTCAAAGTCCAGTGGTGTTCTTACACAGAGGGAACTGGGGTTTCC
>CABHPQ010142835.1:0-18584 GCA_902168405.1 Peromyscus aztecus
ACCCTCATTCCCAGTGACTTTACATTTCCTTCCTCTTCCAGAGATGGACGGGAAGACCCATTTTTACCTGACCTTGCCTATTACTTTCATAACAGTCACCTATGGATTTGTTAGGGGCCAGCTGGGGGGATGGTGTGTGGTCACAGAAACTCCAAGGGAAGACACAGGCTGAGGCCAAGACAGTTTTCATTGAAACAAATGAATCACACACACACACACACACACACACACACACACACACACACACATATATATATATATATATATATATATATATATATTAGCCAATGATAAAATCAGAAGGAAGTAGAGGGAACAACGCAGCTCAATGGTAAGGACTTGGGGGAACCAGAAGGCAATTGGAGATTGCTCTTTAATCTTCTGGTCCCTCTCAGTTCTTTTCTTGCTTTACAGTTGGTCACTACCTCCCCCTGCAGGAAATGCCGCTAAGTGAATAATCTGTCTCTTGTTCCAGCTCTACTGAGGAACTCCAGTCTAAGAAGAGACCGACCCTACAGATCACCCCTGACAGATCTGCAGATGGCTGCTGGGATGCAATTGTCCCAAATAGGACAAGACCTCAACCTTTCTTCTGAGATATATAAAATAGGAAGCTAAAGTATTTCAGAAAGAAAACCTCCCAAACCTATAGCCTAAGGCATTTTGAAAATCCCCTGTGAACTTGTTTCCCATGGTTACTTTTGTCTAAGTATTTTGGCGATGTGGTCTGACCCGAGCTAGAGACAAGAACCACAGCTGAAGGTAGACTCGCCTGAGGAGGCCCAGGAATGGAGATGCGGGTGAGTGAGGAGAATAGCAAGGGCCTCAAGAGTGTGGGCAGAACGAGATGCAGCCTGGGCACTCACTCACCATCGTCCTTCTTGGGGCCAGCTTGCATCCTAGTCTCTTAATAGGGAAACCCTGGGCTATGGGGAGGTGGGAGCTGGGGGGTGATGGAGAGGAAGTGTTTTAGCACAGCTGTGTCCTGTTGACTTGTACGAGCAAGAGGGGTCTTGGGTAACCACGGGGCTCAGAATTTCTGCAAGCACAGGTCAGGTGTTCACCCAACTTGGGCTGTTTACAGGGAAGTGGTTTCCACAGTACGAGGGGGTGAAATGTCAGTGTCATTCCAGAGTCACACTTTGAGGGCTCCTTCTCACTAGAGTTCTGCAATCATAGTTTCCTCTAGAGAGCAGAAACTTCTGTCGTATTCCACAGCTGTTCTAACCGCACAGATTTGAATAAGCAAAGATGTCACAACTCTTGGAGAATACAATATGATTCCACCCGACCTCGTTAGAGCAGTACCAGCAAAGTGCTGAGCTGGCAAGCAATGAGAGAGAGTACAGCCAGCTTGTCAGGGGGCTGCTCCTTCCAGCGAGACTCCTCAGGAGCACCCCCCGACTCTCCACACAAAGTACACTAACCAAATGGCATTAAGGCCTGTCAGATATGAGAGTTCATGTTCTTAGCCTTTGACCAAGGAAGTTTGCACCTGAGAATTTATTTCCTACCTAGAAAAATCCTACCCTGAGGGAGGGGTCATATGCACACACATGTTTAATTTCCAGTACATTTACATCAATTTAAATTTGGATGTACTTTAAATCATCAACAATATAGAAATGGCTAAGAAAAACTCTGGTGTCTGTGAGGTAGCCTTTATACATGGTGTGATGTCATGAGAAATGTCTACATTATGATAAAACACTTGAAAACCCCAAGATGCAAATTGTAGCTCATTTTAAGCACGATTCATCCACCCAGGATTGGGGGATCTGATGAATCTTGCACAACCTCTTTTTGTAGATGCTGTTCCTAGAAAAGAAGGGGACTAGAAGCTACAGGTAGGTCCCTTCTGTGCGTTCACTACTAAAGGACTCCCCTGTGTTCCTCAATATGGGCAGTCTCCACCAGTGATTCATTGTTTTAAGTTTGCTCACTTCCCCCATCCTCCACATCTGCCAGTGGAAGTGGGTGGTGCTGGTGATAGCCCAGCTCTGCCCCTCTGCATGTGCTCTGGAGTGGGTGTGTAGCATCATTTTCTAGTGGTTACCATGACACCATAAAGAGTAGCAATGTCCCTTTAGCCTCAGATTTGGACAATAGTCTTTCATTGGGCAACAGGAAGTACACAACTCAATACCTCCAAGAGCAAAGGCCCCCAATGACTGAACTTTTCTAATCTACAGAACAAAAGAGAAGAAATATATACATCACCTACAAAATGTGAATGCCCTTCATATGCCAACAAAGAAAATCAACAGTAGCCTACACCTCAATCTATTCTATCTCTGTCTCCAAAACAGAGGCCTGTCTTTCCTTTGGGAAGACACCCTTCCTTGTATTTCTCCAACTTTAACTGATATGAAGTTATGTAGACATCTGTACCTTGATTAACCTAAGCAAACAGCAAAACCCATCACCAGTAATTGGTTAGGAAGTGAAATTGAAAAGAATCTAAAGTTTTGTTTGGTTTTGTAACACACTCTTCTCTGAGCACAAACCAAAAAAGGATTCATGTAACTCTGGCAGGTTCTGGCCGTCTTCCTGGAAACCCATCTAAGGGAGAGGTGATTCCAACAGGCAGCTGCATCCAGGTTGCCAGGGGCCACAGCTCGCTTTGTAGCTGACAGTCAAGGTTCATTAGCTCAGGCCTCTTTAACTTAGGGTTGGATTGGCTTCCTCTTTAAAACAGCTAACAAGCACCCTGAGGAGGGCAGAGCACTCTACCATATAGAAATATGGTCCTGGCTGAAGTATGGAATGATCTGAATAGAAAAGGGCCATTAAGTGGTTTTTAAACTCTAGTGTGCAACAGCATTCCCCAGAGGCTCATGAAAACACAGCTTGATGGCCCTACTGCCTACTGGTTGGGAAAGGCTTGGAATTTGGGTTTCTAGTTCCTAGGTGATGCTCACCCAGCTGTGAGGCACCACCTTTGGAGAACCATCACTGTTTCAGCAATCTGCTTTGGACTCTTTTGTTCTCTTCAGATGGAAATCACAGATAAGTCAAGGGGAGCCCCTCAGTGTCAGCAAGCCTGGCCCTCCCCACACACCCGGTTAGAACTGGTGTTTACAGCTTTGTCAGTCACCTTTGGTGGCTGATCTTTCGCAGCCCCCGGCCACCGCAGCTCTTGCCTTCTGCAGCCTCTTGGTTTTCTGAGGCCTTTCTCCGCTCTCTGTGGTCTCTCACCTTCTCTGAACTTGTGCTGTTGTTTGAAGACACAGCTCAAAGGTACTGCTTCCAGACACGCTCTGAAGCCCTTTGACTCCCTGATAGCTGCTGGGGGAGCCTACAGCAAGCAGGTAGCCCTACATTTGTGTGTGCTTTGTGTTACCAGCTGAGCCCACTTTATCAGTGATAGAAGACCACAAGTCACCAATAAAACCACTTGGATGAGACTTTATCGGGCCTTAACAGCAGGATATTTTGAGGTATCTGGGACTGATCTAAAATAAGTGTGAGGAGGGCTGTTTGTTTGACCAGCCATGCAGATGGATAGCCTCCTGCCTGCTAACCAACACACCTTTTGCTTATTCCCCCCAATCTGTACAATTGTCCTGAGCCTGTCCACTCCAGCTGTCATGAACACGTGCTTCTTCCCTTTGTCCTAAAGACATCTTAAAGATGGACAGAGGCATCCAGAGCAGCGATAGACAATATCATCTGAAGCTGTTGGGCTGCTTGAGGCAAACTGATACCTTTTTGAGCGATCTCAGAGTATCTGGAATGATGGTGACTGAAATAGAGACACCCACATAATGAACCTTAGAGCTTATGCAGGAGTTTCCACAGTGGCCATGATGCCTGTGGCAGTTTCTGCAGGTAGACTGAAATCTCCTACAGTTTGAGCAGCTGGACTGGAGCCTCCCTGGACAGCCATGAGATATTTAAAGCAGCTCAAGCGTTCATGTCAGCTTCCCTGATTAGAACAGAAATGGCTGGTTGACTGTCAGCTCCATAGTTTGCAGGTAAAGTAAGAAGCTTAAGTAATTGCCTCTTTTGCTGGTGGAACTTCAGGATAGAAACAATGTCATTTACAACTCTGCCAACTTGGGGACAAGGAGGCTACAGTAATGGTAGCCTGTCCTTTTTTAAAAAAATACTTTTGTTTGTTTGTTTGTTTGTTTGTTTGTTTTGTGTGCATGTGGAGGTCGGAGGACAATTTGAAGGAGTTGGTTCTCTTCTACCACATAGGTCCTGGGGCTAAATTCAGGTCATAAGACTTGGTGGCAGGTACCTTTACCCACAGACCATCTTGCCAGCCCCAGTCATGGTTCTCTATTGGACCGCTGGCTCTGCTTGGTCTGGGGTAGTTAGTTGCTTGATTGGGCGGTTGCTGCAGGTCAATAGTTAAGAGAATAGTCTGTAAGTGAAAGTGGAGTTTGGCAACTCGATTGTATCATTTATGCTCTGACCTTGGCCAGGTTGCTTAAGCTTTCTGAGCCCAGCTTTTCCTTTCTGTCAGGTGGAGATGATTGATCGTGCAGCCTAAGGTGTACTACTGCTCGGGCAGGTGTTTTAATTTGCTCTCCAAATACCCAAATACCCAAGAAACTCAACTCAAAGGAAGAAAGGTTTATTTCTGCTCATGGTTTCTGAAGTTGGCCAGGGTACTGTCAGCCAAATGGTGAGGCCTCATCATGGCAGAAATGTGAAGAAAAGCAACCAAGAAATAGGTCTTGCTTCTATCATAGAAACCGCACCCAACTCCCTAAACCTGGTAAAGTCTGACTTCAATACAGTTCAGGAGGCCAGAGCCCTCATGAACCAGTCACCGCTGAACACTGCTGTATTGGGGACCAATCCTTTGGTACATAAACTTTGGGGGGAGGGATGTGTGGCCTGGTGGTGCCTTTAATCTCAGCACTCAGGAGGCAAAAGGCATGCAGTTCTCTGAGTTTCAGGCCAGACGGGGCTACAGAGTGAGACTCTGTCTCAAAACAAAAACAAAAGGCAAGATCGAATGAACAATGTATAAAAAAACACCGAGTTTTGAGTAATCCTCAAAACTGTTCTTAAGAAAGCTTGACTTAATGGTGTGCATAACTAATACTCCCTTTGATGATATTTATTTAAAGATGGACTTTTTCTAGAGTAGGTTCATTATGAGTTGATTCACAAAAATAGTCACCATTTCAGTGTTCCAGAACATACGTCCAGTACAAAGTGAATGCCTCCATGGAAGCCCACCCATCTTCACCTTTCCCAACCCTTGCCAACACCCCCAACTTCTATCTCACATCTTTTTATTTTTTACTGTTATTCCTCTTCGCCAGTAATTCCAGTTTTCCAGAAAAAGAAAAAATAAAATAAAACTCAATGCCAGTCACTTTTAAAAGAGAGTATTTATTATTTCTCTGGTATAGACAAAGCATCCATTGTTTATTTGTCAGTTTGTGACCTTGTCACCATGCCTAGCTAGACAGAATAGGCTGGTGACAGCCACTTTACTGTCACTAAACACAGTCTGAGCAAAGGCGGGGGTGGGGGGGTGAGGGGGATGGGTGTTGGGAAGTGCCCTGAGATCTTTCAGAACGAAGAGTCACAAACACAAGTGTGACAATAAAATAAATTACAAAATTAAATAGTATTAAATTAAATAATTAAAATTCAAGTTAAGATCCCTGAGTGTGGCTACTTGGCAGCAAACAGCTTGCAGGAGATGGAGCTGTGGAGGTGGCGGGGATGTTCCTGAGGCTTAGGTCCTGGCTCCCCACAAGGCCCATGGAGGGTTCTGGGTTCCTTGCTGCCTCCAAGCCTCTCAGGCATTCAGCTCCAGGTCAGTGATGTATTCTTGGACCCAGGTTTCTTTGGGGTCAGCACAGACCTGCCGGTTTCTCTTGGTTAGGAAACTGTGGAGAGAGATGAGGGTCAAGAACTGGAACATCCTATGGGAGAGTCTGATGTCCTTCTCCATCCCACTTGTCCTCACAGTGACGCTCTGGACAGCCTTTCTCACTGGCCCCCTTTGGAAGATCCTGGGCTTCCTTTTGTGTTTTGTTTTTTTTTTCTCCCTGTGGCTGAGAAACCCTCCCTCACCCTGTTCCACACCCCACCATATCAGAGAAAGCAGGAGAAGGAACTTACATGACACCTGGCTTAGAGCAATGGCTGCTGGTCTCAAAATAGTCAGCAACAAATTTGCGGGGAATCTGCCGGCTATAGGAGAAGCAGCAGGAGGCTGGGATGTCAGCACCATCTGCAGTGGAGGAGGTCAGAATGAGTTCAGGTCATCATCGAGCAGGAAAAGTCAGCCAACACAACTTCTTGACAGGGTGAGGAAGGCTTGGGCCCTGACAGCATTTGTGTCCAGAAATGCCCCTGTGTCTTCTGTCTCTGCTCTCTCTCTCTCTCTCTCTCTCTCTCTCTCTCTCTCTCTCTCTCCCCACTGTGGGCTTTCTCTTTCTCTGTGGGTTACCCCATGTCCCTTCCACAGCTTTCTCTGATACAAGAATTTAGCAAAAAGGACACCTGGGGCATGGCTTAAGGCATCCCCGAGAGACAGAGCTCCTTAGGCATCCTAGGGCTGGCTGGTAAGCGCATGCTACCAACTGCTCTCACTCACTGTGACTCCAAGTCCTGGGTACCTACAAAAGGTTAGACATTCCCACCCTACAGAGAAGAAAATAAAAATCTTAAAGAGAAAGGTCAATTTATTTTCTCTTGTAGACTCTGAAGCCACAGAAAAAACTGCTGTGGTCTGCCCAAGACCAGAGAGTGGGGGACACCCGCTGTAGTGGTGTGGACTCACATAGGAATGAGAAGACTTCACTCCAGAGAGTCGTGGTGCAGAGAAGGACAGCAAGGGCAGCCGTAGGGACCTTCATGATGCAGAGCAGGTGATGGAGTGTGGGCTTGTCAGCAGAGACTGGTCCTCACTGCCACTTGTGTCCTTCTGGTGTCTGAAGCCATATACCCCTTCTCTTTATAGTTAGCCCTGGCAGATGGGGAAATGGAATCCGGGGGTTTGGAGGGAAAATTTTAAACACAGCAATGGTGTCATGTTGAATATTGCACAACCCAGGGTCCCCAGTGACCACAGGGGCTCAGGATATCCAAGAATAGCATCACTGAGATACAGCCTCAGCTCTCAACTCGTGACCTATTCTTACTTCTTGTGAGGAAATAGTTTCTCTTATGAACGGGAGGAGCTTAGGACACTGTCAACCCAGGGCTATTCTTAGCTGATCCCTTCTCATAAAAACCACTTTGTGAATGAACACTCCAGCCCCGTTCCTTACCATGGAACGGAAACTCTGTCATTTCTCAGCTTCTCTAACCACAGGGATGGAATAGCTGGAGATGGTGGCACAACAGCCCCTCCCCCCACCACCGTGAGGGGTGGAGTTAAAGCATTCCCAGCTAGAGCGGTGGGGAACACGAGGTCACATTTCAGATATTTGTCCAATCGTCAGTCACAGAGTGACTAGGCCACTGGGTTACACAGTAGTTGTGGATCATAATGATACTTTAGGTGTGGGTGTCAATATGTGAGGAGCCTAAAAATATTTATGCCCATTAATCTAGAAAAAGCCTTTCTAGGAAAGGTGTGGAAACAACCCAAATATGAAGGCATCTTTAAACACAGAGACAGCTGGCCAGGTATCATTATAACTCTGAACTAAGGAGACTGAACTTGCACTATGAAAGATTTATAAATCAAATTATAGTGTGTACATTGGATTGCTTATTCATGAAGCTCTTAAAATGAATAAAATGACATAAATACAGTCATAACACCAGTGCTAAAAATATCAAGAAAAATTGTACAACTTTTACAAAGCGAAGAATTCTACAAATATCTAGAAATATACACAGATTTCCATATCAACCCCATGCATTATACATAAGTAACATGGAAATAAAAATCATTAGAAATAAAAGCTTTAAAGAATTAGTAATATTCTTTGTGTGATGGGCCTGTGAGTGATTAATTTTCTTATATTTTGAGATTTTATTTTATTTAGTGAGATTATTACCTTCCAGGTCAGTTATATACTCATGACTCATTTAAAGCATTTTTTTAAGTTTAAAGCATTTTTCAATATCACCAGTTTAAAAGTAAGCTGTTATCAAACGTTTTAATTTTAAATGCTTTTAATTTCAGTTTTTTTGGAGGCAAGGTCTCACTAGGTAGTCAAAATTATGATCCTTCTGCCTCAGGCTCAAGAGTGCTAGGATGGCAGGCAGTGGCACCATGCCTGAAAGCAAGTGAGTGTGAGTGTGCGTGCGTGTGTGTGTGTGTGTGTGTGTGTGTGTGTGTGTGTGTATGTGTGTGTGTGGTCTGCATGTGTGTGTATGTGTGTGTGTGTGTATGTGTGGTCTGCATGTGTGTGTGTGTGTGTGTGTGTGTGTGTGTGGTCTGCATGTGTGTGAATATATGTGTATGCACATGCATATGGGAGCCCAAGATTAACGTCAGGCATTCTAACACCATCAATCTTACATATTATTCCTTGAGGCAGGGTCTCTTAATCAAATCCAGAGCTCACTAATATGGCTGGTCTTGCTAACCAGCTTGCTCTGGGGATCCCCAATCTCTGCCTTCTAAGACTAGAATTATCAGGCAGGCTGTGGCGATGCAATATTATGATAAAAATGTCTCATACATTCTAAGAGACTAGAACTTTTACTGGAGTTCACACCCAGAGTTAATAATGTACCTTGAGATCACTTAAAACTTCAGACTGCTGTCCTACTGTGTACTCAGCCTGCTTGTTTAACCTGCCTTTAAAAGAACAATGTAGACTCAGTCCAGGCAGGGCCAGTCCCCTCCTCCCAGGCCGAGCCAAGCTACCCTGCATAAGCCCCAGGTTTCAAACAGCCAACTCATGCACTGAGTGCAGGACCCGGTCCCACTGCCTGGATGCCTCCCAAACAGATCAAGACAATCAACTGTCTCACCCATTCAGAGGGCCTGATCCAGTTGGGGGCCCCTCAGCCATTGGTTCATAGTTCATGTGTTTCCATTCATTTGGCTATTTGTCCCTGTGCTTTATCCAACCTTGGTCTCAACAATTCTCGCTCATATAGACCCTCCTCTTTCTCGCTAATTGGACTCCTGGAGCTCCACCCGGGGCCTAGCTGTGGATCTCTGCTTCCAGATCCCTCAGTCATTGGATGGGGTTTCTAGCACGACAATTAGGGTGTTTGGCCATCCCATCACTAGAGTGGGTCAGTTTGGGCTGTTTCTCCACCATTGCCAGCAGTCTATTGTGGGGGTATCTTTGTGGATTTCTGTGGGCCTCTCTAGCACTTTGGTTCTTCCTACTCTCATGTGGTCTTCATTTATCATGGTCTCCTATTCCTTGTTCTCCCTCTCTGTTCTTGATCCAGCTGGGGTCTCCGGCTCCCCCAAGCTCTCTTTCCCTCAACCAGGTTGATCTCAGTCCTCAGGGGAGGCTTTGCCCTGGAGGAGGTGGGAATGGGGGGTGGGCTGGGGGGAAGGGGAGGGGGGCGGGAGGGGGGAGAACAGGGGAATCCGTGGCTGATATGTAGAACTGAATGGTATTGTAAAATAAAATAAAATAAAATAAAATATAATATAATAAAATAAAAATAAAAAATAAAAAAATAAAGAGGACTGTGGGGAGAACACTGTGTCCCATAAGAAAAAAAAAAAAAAAGAACAATGAAACTATCAACGTAATTTGCCTTGGCTTTCCCATGTAATCAACATTTACAACCTAAGAGGATGCACAGCTTTAATATTAAATTATGTACTCTTCCATGTCCCCGATCCAAAACAATGCATGTATATCATTTGCTGAAAGCAGCAAATACAGAGGTTGAAAGCAACCTTCTAAAATGATTACCCATTAGGCCGGGCAGTGGTGGCTCATGCCTTTAATCCCAGTACTCAGGAGGCAGAGGCAGGCAGATCTCTGTGAGTTCGAGGCCAGCCTGGGCTACAGAGTGAGTTCCAGGAAAGGTGCAAAGGTACACAGAGAAACCCTGTCTTGAAAAAAAGAAAGAAAGAAAGAAAGAAAGAAAGAAAGAAAGAAAGAAAGAAAGAAAGAAAGAAAGAAAGAAAGAAAGAAAGAAAGAAAAGAAAGAAAGAAAAGAAAAAGAAAAATCACACCTCATCAAAACGCAGAGCTGTAGAGTCACACAGCTCCTGTGCTCAGGGGTTATTGCAGAAGAGGGGCAGAAAGATGGTAAGGGCCAGAGGACCAAGAAGTCTGCAGTGAGATCTAGAAATATCAGAGAAGCTACAATGAAGTCCCACCAACATGGCTGCCTGACCATGACCTGAACAAGACACCAATAGACAAGCCATTGGAAGGAGGAAAGCGCAGGAGTCCTCAGCACTAGACAAAGAACTACAGGCAGCTAAGGAATGTTAAGAGAGGGAGAAAGAGTCTTCCTCAGGGGAGAGCACACCAGTTGGCTATCTAATACTAAATGGTCAGCCCCGAAAACATGCATACAAGTAACACGTAGACTGAGCAGGTTGTATTTATGTATTTAAGAACACACACACACACACACACACACACACACACACACATGTGAGGACAATTAAAGAAAAAGGGGTCATGAATTTGAGAGAGAGCAAGGGGGTAAGTGGAGTATAGGGGGCAAATAAAAGGCACGGGGAATTTATATAATTATAACATCAAGAAATTAAAAAAAAATCACACAAGATCTGAATGTACATGGATGGAGTGTGAAGGTGTGACTTTGTGGGTTCAGTGGAATGACAGACCATTTTGGGGCAGCAGGATGGTGAAACTAAATTGAGGTGGGCTGAATCAAGGAGGCTTCAAAACTCTCCCCCAGAAGAACTGGAGTTCATAGATTAGATACAAGAAAATGGTAGAGGGCTTCAGGCGTAAGTAAAACAAGGACACACCTTAGGAACTCTGTCCTTCCCAAGTGTCTATAGAGTTACATTTGTTTTTCATTTTTCATTCTATTACGGTTATTATGACTATATTGCATGTGTGCACGGCATGTGTGTGTTTATGTGTATGTGAGTGTGCCATACGCCATAGCATGTGTGTGGAGGTCAGAGGACAGGATTCATTCATCATTTTCCTCATTTCAGGGAACTCAGATAGTCAAGCATAGCAGGCAAATGATGTCACCTGCTAAGAAATCTTGCCAGCCCTCTAAGGCATTTTGAAATGAGGTACGTTTCACTACCTGTCCCCTGAAATGAAACATCACCAGAACAATAATATGATGTGCTGCTTATAACATCAAAGGCTTCGTAAGATTGAACCTTCCTGATTCTAAGATTTCGTATTAGGAATTCTCATATTAGTGGCTTGAGAGATGGCTCAGAAGTTAAGAGCACTGGATGCCCTTGCAAAGGACCTGAGTCCAGTGTCCAGCACCCACATGACAGCTCACAACGACCTGTAGCTGTAGTTACCAGGGATCCAATGCCCTCTTCTCACTTTCTCGGGCATAAGGCATTCACATGGTGTATATACATACATGCAGGCAAAACGTTCATATGCATACAATAAAAATTAATAAAGTTTAAAAAAGAATTCTCATCTAAGAGGGAATGGAAATAAATTACTAGTGACTAGAGGCTAAGTTTAATGGTTTAAAATGTGCTTCACGCCTGTGTCCTTAAACATGTCTTATTGTTACAGTATAGCATTTTCTAACTTAATTTTTTGAGGACATTAGTACTGTTGTTGGGAGCACAGATGTCCTTGTGTTCATAGGCAAGCTCTGGGAAACCAGGAATGTTAAACACACAGGGTTATCTCTTCAATGGGAGAGATGTATAACCTGTTTTCCACCCAGAAGGCTGGGAATGGAGGTGGTTAATAGCTTGGTGATCTGCGCTATCTGTAGGGCCAGGCCATACCAAGGTCCCACAAGAAAGACCAGAGGTAGAATGGCGTAGGTGAACTTCGAATTATTTGCATGGCCAGGGGCTCCCCCAACTCCCCCACAACCGCCACTGGAGATACTTAATAGTCTAGGTGACCTTTGTATAATCTGTATGTCTAGGGGCTCCCCCAAGATCCCACAACCATGACAGGAAGTGGCTAATAGCCCAAATGACCTCTGGGCTATCCATGTGACCAAGACCACACCAGATTCTCCCCTGGGCCCTTAAGATAGCACATGTAGCCTCTCTCTAGAACCCACCTTCATGGAAGAAGTGACATGTATTTTGAGAAGAGTTTCAATGTAATTATGCTTCGTTGTGCACAGGGGATTGTTACACTAGGAAACTTTCCCCCCCAAAACTGTACTATACTTAAATGTGCCTAAAATAAAGTGCCCAGTGTCAGACTCTAGAAGTTTGAACCAACACAGGCTGTTGAGTACTGCTGAACTGGGTTTCCTTCCGACCTCCTTCAGACTGACACTCCACTGGTCCCCACATACTGAGGTACAACATTCCCACTCCTCCCCCTCCCCAACTTCTCCCATGGCCCCCAACTCCCTCTCAAACTCTGATGCCTTCTTCTATAATTATTACTGATATATATATATATATATATATATATATATATATATATATATCATATACGACCTACTGAGCCCATTTAGCATTGCTCTTACGTACATGTGTTTGGGGCTGATCACTTGGATTTGGATAACCCATTGGAGGATCATCCCTGGAGAAAACTGATTGTCCCTCTCTCAACAGCTTGCCTGTAGTTTTTCGTCTAGGGTGTGCGGCTTTGTGAAATCTCCCCCATTCACATTGGGTTATGGACTGGTGCTTCAAGAAGCATGTGTCCTAGCCAGTCCTCTGGCTCTTTCAGTCTTTAAAGCACACAGGCTCTGTTTCCATTCCTCCTGATGACTGCTAATGCTGGTAGCAAGAGGCGTAAAGCAAAGACAAGATCAAGGGCAATGGCAGTTTCACCGGGGACGGGGCATCCAACTTCCTTCCCACTTGCTATCAGTTCTAAAGAAAAGTGTCATAATCACTTGTTTCATTGGAAACTACATCCCAGGAAAACCGGAGTGGTGAGACATGCCTGTGATCCCAGTACTCTCAAGCTGGAGGCAGGAGAATCAGAGGTTCAAGGTCATCCTCCGATACATAATTAGTTTGAGGCTAGCCTTGGGTATGTGAGACCCTGTCTCTCAAAACAACACACAGTCATCCAATACCACCTTGAATGTGCCCAATCTCATCAGGACCTTCTGAACAGACCATGTTTCTTTGTCTATCTACTGTTTCTGTCTCCCAACCATCAGTCATCCACACTGCCGCCGCCGCCCCCCCCACTTCTTAGGAAGCCACCTTCGTACCTATGATTCAGTTTCTGAGAGCTGGATTCTAAGAGTGGAGGGAGCTAGAAGAGGAAATGAAAACTGCCAAGTCAGTCGCTTTCTGGCAATGGACACTTTCTACTTCCAGCATTACGGCACCTCCAGCAATGGGTTCTCAGTCATCTATGCAAAGTTTTGTTTTAAAATTTGAAAGATGCCCTGTTGGTTTTAAACAAATTCAGACCATGTCTTCTTGGTGGAGTCTAGGTAATAAATCCTAGCAAATGATGAATGTAACATGGTGGGTCTTCTGACCTAGTCTCTAATTCTTAGAATTCCATTCTTTGAAATGAAGGCAATTGATGGAATATATAATCCTTAGTGTCTATGGAGTTGTAAGACTTTTTATATCAGTCCCCAAGCCAGGAAATAGCCCTTCACCCTGTTTTCACTTAGATTGGAAAATGCTTGTGTGTGTAGTATGTGCTTCACACACACACACACATTGGATGAGTCATGGAAGGGTTGAGTTAGAGGAGTCTTAGAAATGCTCTAGGTGGCAGATTGATGTTTCCAGGAAAAATGGCTTGCTTGGGGTCACACATAGAACTGGTCAGCAATACACTTCATCGTGGGCATTATTTCTACTGCATCTGCAACCAAGCCACAACTTCTGACATGCAGTGAGGCTTAATAAATATTTGGTAAGTGAATAAATCGCAGATTGGATAAAATGTATTATGCTTTAAAAAAATCATCATAGAGTTGAAATACTAATAGGAAGAGAAGGATTAAAAAAAAAAAAAGACCATAGTGGCAAGATCTTCATCTTTAGGGGAAACATCAAAATTGATTAGATGGCCGGGACAGAAAGTAGTCAGTAGTCAAGACAACAGACCCCGACTTGGTGTGGAGGGGCTTAATTGGTGTCCTAGATTTCCAGTTCACTCCAACCTTCTCAAGGCCCCACCACAGTCCAGCAGAGTACCCCACACATGAGTCCAGGGAGTTCTGGCGGGGAAATTCATCTTTGTCATTGCCTCCAACTGCTCTGCTCCCCTTTCTCACTTCCCACATTTCCCATGATCCACTCTGCCAATTGGTCTTCTTCTAGTTTCTCTGTCATGGTTCCACTTCCCTGGGTATCCATCTCAGCTCTTGTTTGGCAGCAGTGGCCCCATGGGTGGGCTAACTGGTAATAACTCCCTGGCTAGGTCTACCTCTGGCTGTCCGTAGGTGCAGGAGACAAGGTCCCATCACTCATCAAGGCAGAAACAGCATCCTGGAGTCAGGCCCCCTTCTCACATCCAGGAGAGACAAGGAAGGACTCAGTGATGCCATCTCTTTCTTTTGCGGCGAGCCCTTCATTTCCTGCCTGAGTTCTTGGCGTTTCCTCTGGTCTGTGTGCGTGTTCATCCACAGTAGATCAGGTTGTATATCCTGATACTGGACTCCATCCACCCTGGAACACTGTATCATCTGTCCGCAGAAAACGTCTTGTCTTATCCAGCTTCCAAACCAGAGACCAGGAAGTGACAGTCACTTTGACTCCTCTCTCTGCTCCTACAACTTCAAACTTCCTACATCTATTGGTTACCTACCCTGGTCTACATTGGAAATTAAAACTGGGGTGTGGAGGTGTGCTAGAGAGATGACTCAGAAGTTAAAAAGGGCTCTTGCAGAAGACCTGAGTTCAGTTCCCAGCACCCATGTTGGGCAGCTCACAACTACCTATACTTCAGCTCCAGGGCATCAGATGCTGCTGGCTTTCATGAGCACCCGCTCTCAGGTACACATACCCACACATAGACACACAGACACACAGACACACAGACACACAGACACAGACACACACACACACACACACACAATTAAAAATAAAATAAATCTTTAAAACAAACCAAAAAATAAAATAAAATGAAAGCACCTCAAATAATTTTTTTCATTTTTTATTTTTATTTATTCTTCTCTCATATATTCATCCTGACCACAGTTTCCCCTCTCTCCTCTCCTCCCAGACCTCCCCGAATCCACTCCTTCTCCATTTCTTTTAGGAAAAGGACAGGCCTCCCATGGATATCAACCAAACATGGTATATCAAGTTGCAATAAGACTAAGTACCTCCCTTATAGTAAGACTGGACAAGGCAGCCCAGCATGAGGAAAGGGGTCCCAAAAGCAGGCAAAAGAGTCAGAGACAGCCCCTGCATCCACTGTTAGGAGTCCCACAAGAAGATCAAACTAAACAACAGTAACATATAGGCAGAAGTCCTAGGTCAGCCCCATGCGGGCTCCCTGGCTGTCAGTTCAGTCCCTGTGAGCCCCTATGAGTTCAGGTTAGCTGATTCTGTGGGTTTTCTTGTGCTGGCCTTGAACCCTCTGGCTCCTATGCTCCTTTCTCCATCTCTTTTTGCTAGATTCCCTGAGGTCCACCTAATGTTTGGCTGTGGGTCTCTGCTTCTGCTCCCATCAGTTGCTGGATGAAGCCTCTCTGTGACTATTGGGCTTGGCACCAATCTATGAGTATAGCAATCATGCAATCATTTCACTGACTTTTTTTTTTTTTTGCTAGTCATGTTTGGTTCTATCCTAGGTCTCTGGGCCATCCAGCCTCTGGGTTCTGGCCTTCCAGGCAGTGTCAGGAACGGGATCCCTCTCATGGCATGGGTCTCAAGCTAGACCAGTCATTGGTTGGCCACTTCCACAATTTCTGAGCCACCTTTACCCCAGCACATCTTGTAAGCAGGACAAATTGTAGGTCGAAGGTGTTGTGGCTGGGCTGGTGTCCCAGTCAATCCATTGGAAGGCTTGCCTAGTTACAGGAGGCCAGTTCGGCTCTATAGCCTCCATTGCTAGGAGCCTTAGCTAGGGTCATCCACATGGATTCCTGGGAGTGTCCATTGCACTAGGTCTCTAGCTCCTTTCTGAGATGCCCCTGCTCCAGTTCCAGTTGCCCTCTCCAATACTCTCTTTCTCCATCCTCCCCAACCCGATCCCTCCTATTCCCATGCCTGCCCTCCATGATCCCCATCTCCCCCGTCCCCCAACAACATCCATCCATGATATCTATTCTATTTCCACTTCCCAGGGAGATTCATGCATCTCCCATTGAACCCTCCTGGTTATAATTTATCTTAAAAAAAAAAAAAAGCAGCAGCAGAGTCTCCACATTGCTGACATCCCCACTGCTGAGGTCAGCCCTCTGAGTTACTCAGCAGGGCCACAAGCAACAAACTAGAAGCAGGATTTCCTCCCAGCCTTGCCGAAGTGCTCCTGCTAAAGCCCCAGACTGTCTGCTCTTCCGGTGACATTCCTCAAGTCCATTTGGTTGTTGTTTCCAGTGACATGGAAACTTCCCTGTGACCTGGCCCAAGCCTGCCTACCTGGCTTTCAAGCCCTTCTTCAGACTTCCTGAACACCAAGACCATGCCTCTGGGAACTGCCCAGGGCTGTCTGTGATGAGGGCCAACTTGACAATGCAGAGTATCCTTTTTCTGCAAAGCCCGGGGCAGAGTGAAACACCTAGGGCACAAGTCCATCCCATGGCAGCCATGGGGATCCTTATTTAAGCCAATAAAGAAAATTTCTATTTTTTAGTTTACATATAATTTCACTACTTAAAAAGATCTATTTATTTTATATATATGGGTGTTTTGTCTGCATGTCTGTCTGAACACCAGAAGAGGGAACTAGACCCCATACAGTTATAGACAGTTGTGAGCTGCCATGTGGGTGCTGAGAATTGAACCTGGGTCCTCTGGTAGAGCAGTCAGTGCTCTTAACCACTGAGCCCTCTGTCCAGCCCCCAGGATCTTCATTCCTTAAATGTAAATTAGTTTGTTCCTCTCCCATTCCTGCTGCCCCCATCCTTCCCTGGTGCCCCCTTCTGCTTTCACATCACATGTGTCCGTGTGCTGCCCCACCCCATCTCCTTGAAAACTACTCTTAAAATTACCAAACTTCTAAGATGGGAGGGGGGGAGAGAAAGTTGATGGATTCTATTGCTCAAAATCATGTGACCCGAGAGACTGCGGCACACTGACAGGACGTGGCCTTTATGCTTTTAACAGAAATTTGTAATGAAGCAAGTTTCCTTTTTCAGACTTACTTATCTTAGAGCCAGACTTCCTTGGTTTCATTTCCAAATCTGTGGTGTATCAGCTGTGTGTTTTTCTGTAGATTACTTACCTCTCTGTGCTCAGTGCCTTCATATGTAACAGGAACTAAAAAATGACACTCACTTCAAAGGACAACTAGGAGAATTAAACACATTAGTACTTAGGCTAGTACTGGCTCGCGGTAAGTGCTGTGTTAAGTGTTAACCACAATTCCTACCATTTACATGTTTTTGTAAATCCCCAGTTTTTAAATTAAAAATAATTTTATATTGAAACATAGACTTTATATGTTTACAGGCACCATGTAATATTTTAATGTGTATAACTGTGTGATGTCAAAATCAGGATCTGCATATCTATCAGGCAATTTCTTGGTGGTGAAAACATTCACAATCCTTTCTTCTTACTCTGTTGAAATACACAGTTCATTACCATTGTCTTTACCTGCCCTACTGTGAGACAGGCATGATGAATACATCTCACTTAGAAGAGCACATTTTTCCTCAATAATCAACACCCACTCTTTGACTAGCTAATCACCCAGCTCAATTTAGAGAAAAGTTCAAGCAATCAAATGGATGAACCTACCTAAGAACTAGACTCATTAAATACAAATTAGTACTTCCAGGCCGTGGAATGCCAAGTATTCATCAGTGCTGTATTTCAGTAAAGACTAAGTCTTTAGTAACTCTGGTGACTATTAACTAACGATGTGAAGACATGTTGATGTGAGAAAGTACTGTTAAGTACTGACAGCAAGGTACCTAATGATAGAGAATTTTAAGTCTTAACTCTTGAGAATTTTAAGATTCAAGTCTTCCTATAGCTTGTAAAATTTTTACAGCAACCACACATATTTTTGGTAAATGGAAAACAACCTAATGTAATTTTTTGAAAAAAAAAATCACACTTCACATTTTTACCTTTTATTTATTCTTTGATGATTTGACATGTGTATACATGGATCCTATCCACCACTAATTCCCCCTAAGCCAGTGATAATCCTTCAATATTCCCCTTCCCCAACCCTGTCATGTCTCTTCCCACCTTTTCCCTACCTTCACCCTCTCCCCAACCCTCCCCAAACCTCTCTACTCGCTTCCCACACCTCTTCCCCCTCCCTCTGGTAACCCACTGAGTCCATGAGTGCCTACCTGACAACTTTCTGACTGCTTTGTTGGCTTGACCTTAAGCAGATCTTGTGGAGGTAGGCATAACTGCAGTGAGTGCATGAGTCCAAGAGCCAAGACATCGTCCA
>CABHPQ010142836.1:8362-33340 GCA_902168405.1 Peromyscus aztecus
AAGAAAGAAAGAAAGAAAGAAAGAAAGAAAGAAAGAAAGAAAGAAAGAAAGAAAGAAAGAAAGAAAGAAAGAAAGAAAGAAAGAGAAAGAAAGAGAGAAAGAGAATGCCTCTGTAAGATCAGATTATAGGCAGGCCTGTAGGGCATTTTCTTAATAAGTGATTGATGGGGGAAGGCCTAGTACATTGTGGGTGGGGCCATCCCTGGGCTGGTAGTCCTGGGTTCTATAAGAAAGCAGGCTGAGCAAGCCATGGGGAGCAGGCCAGTAAGAAGCACGCCTCTATGGTCTCTGCATCAGGCCCTGCCTCCAGGTTCCTGTCCTATTTGAGTTTTTGTTCTGACATCCTCCAGTGATGGACTATGATCTGGAAGTGTAAGTCAAATAAACCCTGTCCTCCCCAACTTGGTTTTGGTCATGGTGTTTTTATCACAGCAATAGAAACCCTGACTATATAGAGTAGTCACTCTTCTACTGTTGTGAAGAGACACCATGACCACTGCAGCTCTTTTAAAGGAAAGTAAGACTGGAAACTTGCTTACACTTTCAGGCCTTAGTCTATAGTCATGATAGGAAGCATGGTGGCATGCATATGCAGTGCTTGGAAAAGTAGCTAAGAGCTACACCCAGATCCACAGGGAGGGGGTGGGGATAGGCAGGGAGAGCACGCAACTGGGTCTGGCATGGGCTTTGGAAACCTCAAAGCCCACCCCCGGTGGCACACTTCCTCCAACAAGATCACACCTACTCCAAAAATGTCATACCTCCTAATCGTTTCAAATAGTGCCATATATTTGAAATAGCATTCAAATATCTGAGCCTGAGGGGCCATTTTTATTCAAACCACCACTACTCCATCGGAGAAAACTGCTTTCCCCTCTCCCAGCAGCCTTCAGTTGTAAACAACTTCTAAGTGGGACTTCTTCCCCTCTTCCCTTCAACTCTGCTGGCCTTTTGTCTGGCTTGAAGCTGTGTGGTTCTTGTGTGTGCTGTCACAGTTCTGAGGGTTTATCTGTGTGCATCAGCCCTCCTGTGTCTGGAAGATGTTGTCTCTTGGAGTCATCCTTCACCTCTGGATCTTACAATCATCCTAACTCCTCTGATGCATAGACCCTCCAAGCCTCAAGGAGAGGGGCGTGATAAAGACATCCCATTTGGGGTCAAATATTCTAAAATCTCTCAGTTTCTGGACATTGTCCAATTGTGGGTCCCTGTGTTAATTACGTCTACTGTTTCTCTAATGAAGATTGAGCAATGTATTGATCTATGGGTATTATTAGCAATGTGTCGTTGTGAGTTATTGTATTGCTCTATTCACTTAGCAGAATGTAAGTAGCAGGTTATTCCCTAGCCACATACACCCAAAAAAGATAATAATGGGCCACAGGGAAAATCAACTCTTTTTTTTTTTCTTTTGAGATAGGGTATCACTGTATACCCTATCTAGCTGGCTGGAACTTGTGGAGATCTGTCTGCCTCTTCCTCCTGGGTGGTGGGATTAAAGGCATGCACTATAACACCAATTTATTTAGTTATTTATTTTTAATTACATGCATGTGTGTGAGGCTGTGTGTGTGTATGTGCATGTGAGTACAGGTGCCAACGGAGGCCAGAAAAGGCCACTGTTTCTTTCTGGAGCTGGAGTTATGGACAATAGGGAGTCATATAATGTGGGAGCTGGGAATTGAACTTAGGTTCTCTACAAAACTAATACAGTACTCTTAACTGTTGAGCCATCTCTCCAGCCCCTCAGCTGTAAATTTTGATGGAGAAAACTCATCTGTATATTTACAGTTGTACATGAGGTCATCATGTCAGTACCTTGGAGAGAAAAACAGATAACGGCAGAAACTAAACTATGCTTACTAGAATAATTGGAGATGCTAACTGCACCTACACCTTTTAGATTATCTCAGTGTTTCCCCAAGTGTAAAAAGCACACCGATGGGGGCATAAAGATGATGTTTAAGTGGTACATGGATGAAAGATTTTGATGACTTTGTGTTTAAATGTGTATTAGAACAGATACCTAACTATTACACTAAACGAGATATTTCACAGACATTGTTGCTTAAAGCAATAATCTCTCCTGCATTGCAGAGATTTTTTTAAATAAAAAGATTAAGTAAATAATATACCCGCGAGTGTTGTATTGAAACATATCACCAAAAAACATTGAGATGGTTTTCAAATGGCTGAAATTTGAAAATTAATGGACTAATTTTTTACAACCAGAGTTTAAGGAGTTAGGAAATAAGCAGTTAAGAGCCATCAATTAGTACGTGTGTTCCAAGTTTCTTCCAAAGCAGCAGACCCACTGACTTCACGAAGCTGTATGTGCAGAGGGATAACACTGTGCTGGGCTGGAAGACATTCCTGCAATGAACACATTCACTGTCTTCATAAAGAGGTATGATTTTGATGTACGAATGTTTTTTTGTTGATGAATAACATCAAGCTTCCAAGAAACATCAATTCCAAGGGGGAAAGTTTTGGATTATTGCACTGTGGATAGTACTCTCATGTGGTTTCAAAGTTTAGCTACATTTAAGCATCTTAAGAAGCATTTCTAAGTTAAAAACTATAAATTAAGGCAAGTCATATGACAAATGAGGCACATGGGGACAAGAAAAGAGGGTAATTTGCTATTATCTCACCTTTTTGTTGACTGGAATGAAATTCCAATATGACAGAGAGAGTGTCTGGTTAATGAGTTGGGAATAATCAGAAGTTAAGTCTTACAGGAAGTTGTTGTATATGGTGGATGGTGTGGGTTAAAATCAATAAATCACACAAGACATTTTCATTTTTAAGTTTTATTTTTATCAAAACAAAATAATTTAACCATATAAAGAAGGGGGAACATTCGTCAACCAGGAAGCCAAGCGCTTCCTCATCGTGAAAAAAGGGTAGAGCAGTGAGCCCCAGCAAGTGAGTCACTCCCTAGTGCTCCCAGCGGCCAGGAATGCCCCCCCCCTCGCCCCACCCTGCTCCTTTTCCCCATGGTGATGTAATATGCTCACATGTTTGTATATCCCTACAGAACAAATTACACATATTACCACATCAATGCAGAGTATGGAAAAGACACACACAAGGGTTGAAATTTAGCACTCAAGATTGGTCTAGACCCTGACACCTATACGCAATGAGTTTTGAAAGAGACAGACAAATGTAGTGTGTCCAAAGCCAGGGCTTCTTAAACTGGGGACTAAGAACCGGAGTAAAAAGAAACACAGGCCCCTTTTGCTGCAGTTGTAGGAATCTGACTGCCCGAGAGCCAGGTGGGCCATTTTCCCCCTATGCCTATTAAATGACATCTAGGGAGCTGAGCACTCGCACATTGCCATAACTATAAAAATCTGCTGTACTAGGCAAATTTTGTGCAAAATGCAAATTTCTATGCTGGGCGAAAAAAATGAATGATGCTATCATTCTAAGTAATGGATGTGAGTGCAAGGAAACACTTCTTGGCATGAGACTGAGAATCATTTATCTTTCACGCTGAGGACAATGGTCACACCACACTGTCGCAAAGCTAAGCTTCCTTCAGACCCCAGCTTTAGAAGGCAGCATTTAGCAAAGGGAAGTTCCAGCTCGTTCTCAGTTACCCACCAAGTTATTGGCTGTGGCCAGGCGATGGTGGTGCACACCTTTAATTCCAGCACTTGGGAGGCAGAGCCAGGAGGATCTCTGTGAGTTTCAGGCCAGCCTGGACTACAGAGTGAGTTCCAGGAAAGGCGCAAAGCTACACAGAGAAACCTTGTCTCAAAAAACCAAAAAAAAAAAAAAAAAGTTATTGGCTGTGCTTTTATTAAATCCAGAAGATATCTCTCTCTCTCTCTCTCTCTCTCTCTCTCTCTCTCTCTCTCTCTCTTGCTCTCTGCCTGTTTCTCTTTCTCTCTCATCCCTCTCACCCTCCCCATCTCTCTCTCTCTCTCCCCTCTTCCCACCCCCTCTCTCTGTCCCTCTCTGTATCTTTCCCGCCCTCTCCCTCCCCTCTCTCTCTGTTTCTCTCCCACCATTTTGAAAACAAATGACAGATTGTCCTGGTTACTATGAGTTGTGAGCCTTGGGTCTTGAGTCTTCGCTTCCTCTAAAACACCAAGCTTATACTTAACAGGAGGCAAGAGCTGTTCCCATGGCACCTTACAAGGAGGAGGGTCAGGCTGACAACCAAAACTCACAAATCTTTAAGAGTTGGCCAAGTGGAGAGGTGAGACCTTGTTACTCCATACATCTCAAAATTCGGCCAGGCACAGCAGTTAAGGAGGACAGTCAACGGCCAGTGGCTGTCACTATGAGCAGTGGCACTTGTATGGCAAAGAATCTGAAGACTCTTTCTCACAGTCCACGCAGGTATCCCTGGAGCTAATATCCATGCAGGAAGTTGAGGCACCAATTGCTTAAGATTCCTACGTGAAGGTACATAAGGGTAGCAGTACTGGCAAAGAATGCACTGGCCTTATTGTGAAACATTTTTTTATGTGTGGTGCTGGAAATTGAACCCAGGGCTGCATGCATGCCAGGCAAGCACTCTACCACTGAGCTCCATCCTCAGCACGGAAAAGAGATGTATATTCCCTGAACCATCATGTGATGTGTGCTTGTAATATTGTCAAACTGCAGCAATGATCAACTGGTAATACCAGAATTTTATTTTAATAACACGAGCTGAGTTTTGGGGTTTATGGGTAAATGTTTTCTCATAATTTTCTTATAATTGTATTTTGCCTTAAGAAAATTAGATTTATAAAAACCAGTGACTGTTATATAATACATATATATATATATATATATATATATTATAAAAAGGACTTCCCATTAAAACCAAACCAAACCAAACAATATATTACTTTAGGATAATTTTCAGCAGCTAGTTCCTTCCAAGTTCATTCAAAATAATTGTTTGGTTTTAAAAAAAATCTATTGAAATACAAGGTTCACAAATTCATGTTGATTTAAAGTAAAGGACTCCTGGGAAGATTGAAACTCACTAAATGACCAGGTGAAGTGGCGGGTCTAGTGAGCTGCCTGTCTTTGTAACAGACACAGGGGTTTAAAGATAGAATCAATATCTCACAATGTTGGATATAGGCTTGGGAGTGGCAGCTGGCTATGGTGGCCCAGAAGAGGCAGAACTCCCACTGTGACATGTGGCATAGTGTGCTTTTTAGGGCCACAGTTATGACATGGGCATGGTGACCCTCTTAGATTTCAGTAGTCGCCTGGAAATAAGGATCTAGAGCAGCGGTTCTCAACCTTCCTGATAGGGTGGCCTTTAATACAGTCCCTCATGGTATGGTGACCCCCAACCATAAAATTATTTTCATTGCTACTTCAAAACTGTGATTTTGACACTGTTGTGAGCCATAATGTAAACATGTGTTTTCTGATGGTTTTAGGTGACCTTATGAAAGGGGTCTTGGCCCCTAGGTTGAGAACTACTGATCTAAAAGGTAATTTTTCTTCTCTTGGCCTGTACCTGCTGAGGCAAAGGAGCCAGTTCCTCCTACATACATGTTCTCTTCCACTCATTTATAAAACTGATTTATAAGGTAGGTGATTGTACCCCAAAATCAAGAATTCTGGTGGGGGAGAAACTTGATGAACCTTCCCTCAGCTCACATACTACATAGCAGTAATATCCTAACAGTATTTGTGAATCAGTCCCCCAAATGACAACTCTGGAGCAATGGCTTCCTCAGGGACATTTCCAAGCTATGAAGACACAGATGTAAGGGAGCCATGGTCTCTCTATCAGCTACTCCCACCAGGATTCAGCCCCCACAAACACAGTTAGCTCCTCTGTCCAGGTCTCATTCTCATCCAGGAAAACATGCACAGAGGCAGCCGTCATAAGGGCTCCCAGCCAAAGACCCGATCAGGATTGTGTCTCTCTTCCACGGGGCTCTGACAGCTTCCTCCAGTGCCCTTCTCAGGCACAGGCCATCCCAAGGGCAGCCGATCACCACGTCATTTTCATTTGATTTAAGAAGCATACAGAGGCGATGTCTAGTTTTTCAACTCCTGTTGGCTGGGTTTGAGATCAGTGAGATATCTCTGAACATGTGTATGATGAACACAGACATAGGTACATAATAACAGGAGTCTGCTCTTGCGTTGAAGCTCTCTGGATAACAGCAAAGCTGGGAAGGTTACGTGAAGGTACTTGAAACTGTACCATACTTCCCCACAGGCAAGGACTTAGGAAACTGTGTTCACAAGTGTGAGATGCTTCTCATGGCTGCCTTGCCTGAGAGCACAGGATGTCACATGAGCGTCATGACCTCAGAGTTAAGCCAAAAGAAATCACAAATGTACAAAATCATACCAAGGCAAACTGAAAATCATAGAGGAATGGGCAGTGTAAACTTGTTGGAGTTTCCCTCTCAAATAATTAAGGGGAGGAAGAGAAAGCCTGGGACCGGGGCCTGCGTGGAGGGCTGACTGACACAGACCTATTTTCCTCTACACAGGGGCGCACTGGCTTGGAATACTGGGGGATTTGATCTGTGCTGTTCTGAAATGCACAATACAAAGGCTGATCTAATTTGACAGCAAAATAACACCAAGTCCCCAAAATAAAATTTCTAAGATGTAAAACAGCGTCAAAACTCCAATTAGTTTTATGTCCTGGAAGCTTCTGGAGGAAGCCTGAAAGACTCCATCATGAGGCACAGGCATCAGTTCAAGCTGTACAGATTACTAAAATGTAACCCTCTAATTGAAATTGCTCAGAGCCCAATATGACAAAAATAATCAGAGGAAAATAAGTGAATTTTCCCCCTTTTAAAAAAATGACTCATTCCAGTGACTATTTTACTGACTTAATGCAATGTTCCTTTGCAAGATCTAAAAAAAGAAAAAACAAAAACCACCACGCTTTTGGGGGGGGGGGGTCTCTCACAGAAAAGGCACCAGGTACAAGGGCCAAACGTGCTTGTGTTTTTGAACCAGAAACAAGTATTGACCATTTGAGGAACATTGAAAAGGGCTTTAGGCATGGTGATATGTATTTACACTGTCCATTGGGATGGCTGGCCCTGACCAGTTTTTGAATGCATCTGGATTCAAAAGTTCCCAGAACCATCCTGATGCCCAGTTCACACCCCATCCTTTTTCCTCAAGCCCCCCCAGTGACCCAAGCAGGCTTGCCACTCGTCACATAGTGATGAAGAGGTCAGGGGCTTGACCTTGCAGGGTCTCCCTGGTCAGGAGCAATGTCACATATGGCTCTTCCAGTCAGTGTCATTGTACTGGATGCAGCAGTACAGATTACTGCATCAAGTTGGAGCCCCTTGAGAGTGTACTTCTGGCCATCTTGACTCTTCCAGGTGACGGTGGGAAGAGGCCGAAGTATGTCTGAGAGGAGCTAAAGAAGGTAAGGCTGGATCTGGGCATGGTGTTGGTTAGAGCTGGCTTGAAGGAATCTCAGATGGCTTTCAGAGTCTGTGGATGTTTTATAGAGCTCGGTGCCCATTCCACTTGGTCATGCCATCTCGGAGGATCCCCAGGCCTTGGCCATTGCCACCATCTTTCTCTGGAAGCACATCATACCTCTATGACCAGTCTGTCTTCATCATCGCTGCTGGAGTCACTGAACTCCACCCGAGTCTGCTTTCTCACTCCTTCCAAACTCCTTTTTTGGAGAGATCTCAAGGCGCCTTCAGAGACTTCTGAGGGTTGCCCCTGGTCAGAAGGAGCCATGACACTCTTGGGGGTAATTAATCCTTCAGTGTGACATGTCCTACTCTTACCCCCTAAAGCAGCACACTGGATGGTCTCTTCCCCGGAACCATATTGGCCCCAGGAAGGAAAATCTGCCTGGGGTCTCACTTCCTCCTGTTGTGAACTGGTTGAACTCGGGCCTGATGGTGGTATTTCTAAATGGGTTTCTCCAGGTGATATTTTACCGGGTGAAGGTCTCCCTGGTAGAAGCGCCTGTGCTATGCTTTCTGGTATGGCTCTCCTATCTGGAGAGCTTTGTACCAGAGCCTCCTCCACATAGGACTCTGCACTGGGAACCTCCAGTGTTTTGTGTCCTGTTCGTGTCCCTGCAGAAACACAGATGGCAGCCACAGAGGTAGCAATGTCATGGTGGGGAAATGTCCCTTTAGATCTAAAGGATGGAGGCTGCTCTGAAACATCTGGGGAGATGCACAGGTTGGGAACTATGGAGATTTGTTCCTGGGAAGGCGGCAGTGGAGTCCCTGGGGGTCCAACATCAAAACCCTTGCCCTGGAGCAGAGGATCTTCCTGAAACACTGCCAAGTATGCATTCCATTGCAGAGCTCGACCTGAGCCATCAGCATACTCCTTCTCCAGAGAACAGTCATTATGCTCGCCAGCAGATAGAGAAACATCCTACAATAAAGTGCAAAGGAAAAGAAATGGGGGAAAGGTTAATTGGCATAAAGAAAACTGTGGTCAGAAACACAGTCCGCAATGAAAGCAAGGTCTTGAGGTCCTGATGACTCCTCCCTGAGTGTGAACCTCAATAGGATGCCCTCAATAAGTTTCCATTAATAACTAATCAGCACATTAACCTCAGCCAAGCTCCTGATTGATACAAAAGAGGTCTCTGCGTAAAGCCGAACAACTCTATTATCCAGCTGGTCCCACACTTCCTGTCTCCGCCTAGGGAGCTTTCACACTGCAGTAACACTCAACATGTGCTAGCCTCTTTCTTCTCAGGGGAATTAATTACACAGACTTGAAGTTTTCAAGAAAACTTACCAACAGTTTCATAGCCAAAGCCGGCCAATTGTACGTGTGACACATGACACAGCCTCAGGTGTGTGTCAACCTTCCACCTGGCTCACATCAGGCTCTCTTGGTTGTTTTTCAGTTCATACACCAGACTAGCTGGCCCCAGAACTTTTAAGGGTTTCCCTATCTCCACCTCCCATCTTCCTGTAGGAGTGCCGAGGTTACAGACCTTCAAGATATGCATCCAACTTTGATGTGGGCACTGGGGATTTGAACTCCGGTCCTCACACTTGAACAGCAAGTGTTTTACTTACTGAGCCACCTCCCCAGCCCCAAAGTTATCTAATTTTTTAGTGTAGACTGTTTGGGAATGTCTTCTTGGTTGCTTTGTTTTGTTGTCTGGTTTTAGGTTCTGGGGAGCCCCAGAAGGAGACCAGGAAATTTTACCACATAGATAGTGATATGGAAATAAAGGCACAAGTCTAGATGATAGGTAGATAGCGGTGCCTCCAAATGGTGGTTACCACCTTCAGAGTTGAATTGTCTCGTTCCAGGATGGTTTTTGAGCTTGTGTCAGGAGAGATGGGTTCTGAAGTCTCTTGGGAGTCACGGTCCTTCTCTTTGTTCCCATGACCAACAGGCAAGTCTGTGCTGGCACAAGATGGTTCTCCCTGCAGATTTAGACCTGAAAGAGGGAACATGGTCTATTTTTTATACATCTAGAATCAAGAAGTGAGCCAAGAATGACTAGTAGGCTGTCCAAGTCTCCACAGTGAGCCTCAGCTCACACAATGTGTACAGGATTCTGGTTACCTCCAATTCACACTTAGCAAACGCATTGTTCTCACTTCCTCCAAGGAAGGAAATGGTAAAACCAAGCCGCCAAGTTGATGACTCCATAACCATATACATTGTAAATAGTGTTCGTCATGGTGTCTGTTCTCATCACAGAGCCACCCTCCAGCTAGGCTTCTTTGGGTTAACTTGAGATCACTTTGAGTCCCTTGGTTCTGAGCCAGGTGGCAAGATTAGAGAACTTGCTAGACCACAGGGGAGAACACCTTAGTGATGACAAGCCTTGGTCTCTACCAGAGTGCCAGGCAGCAGGGGGTGAGGTGGGCACCCGGGATGTCGTCATTTGCCGTGGCGGTTGTCTCCGTGTGGGAAAGGAAAAGACAGAAAAACCTCTTAGACCTGCTCCCCCTCGGCCCCCCTTCCTCTCTCTTCCATTTCCTCACAGAAACCCAGTCAGGCCAAAAGAACCACGAGGTAATCCTTTCCAAGAAGGTAGACTGCATTACGAGATGAGCTGGAAAAAAAAAAAACTTTCTAGAATGCCTGGATCCCTGGAAGATGCACTGGGCACACTGTCAAATCTGCTCTTATTTTGATTAAAGTTCTACATGCACAGAGTTTGAAAACCTCAAACATTTCTACTTATTAGGAAAGCTAGCAACCTGTCCACCCAGCCATCTTTTTTTTCACTTTGGAGTCTTCTGAGATTCATCTCTCCCTCCTGTTTAGCGTACAGGCTAACTTAAGACCTCCCTCAAGGCCAGGAGAGAGTGGCTGTTCCTCTAAGACCCTCCCTCCAAGACTTGAGCTCCCTTGCACACAGCACACCTGTCGTGCTCATCCTCTTAACCTTCATATGCAGAGCCCTGACTCCACGCCTTGTTTAGGTGGCTAGTCTAAGCCAGGGCACACCTGTCACAACTGAGCTGTGTTGAACATTGAGATTGCATTGCCTTTTTTAAACAAAATTGTCTTCCTCGGAGTTAATAAGTTTTGAAGTCCCCGACACTTCCTCTGTTTACCTTTCTACAGACATATTAAAACCACTCCCCAGACTCCCAAACTGTCTAATACTTGATTTCTCTCTGGACAAGCTAAAGCTCATGCATTAAGCTTGTAGTAAATGTTATGGGTTCTCTATTCCCATTTTAAAAAATGGAAGGAAGGAAGGAAGGAAGGAAGGGAGGGAGGGAGGGAGAGAAGGGAGGGAGGGGGAAGGGACAAGGAAATTGAAGGAGGGAAGAATGAATGGAGGAAGAAAAAAAGACAGAAAAATTATGATGATGATGATGATGATGATGATAATAATAATAATAATAAACAAGTTGGTGGTCTTCACAGGTAGTTTTTCCACTGTAGGCCTCACTATTACAGGGTCACCTGACTACATTGTCAAGTTAGAGACCTAAAACCAATGTTGGGTACAATGCTATGCACTTGTAAACCCTGCACCGGGGAAACTAAGGCAAAAGGATCACTGGGCCTTGCTTGCTGGCCAGTCTAGCCAAGTGAGTGAGCCCCAGGCCGGGGGGGGGGGGGGGGGGGGGGGGATGCTATCTGAAAATAAACCAGGTCAATGGCACCTATGTCCTCTCCACACATGGTGTCACCTCCTCAATCTGTCTCCTGTGGACATGGGTATCACAAATCCATTTGATGCCTAAACTTTCCTGGGCTTCTAAAAGCAAACAAAGTGTGTAGAAATATGCCACCCCTTATATTTAAGCACAAAAATCTAAAAAGGTCTTCCATCTCCACAGGTCAGCTGCTAGGTTTACTGTGTACACTAATCCTGAGCAAACCAGCTTTGAAAATGAACAGGGAAGCACAAAGGGTTAAAGAGTTGTGGGCTTCCCTCCCAGGCCGCCTCGCTGAGCACGTGTGACAGTGTGTGTGACAGTGCTGTGATGATGGGGCAGCCAGCTGCTGGCACACCTCCTCTGGGCTCAGCAAAGCAGGTGATGCATTGCCTAAGAACCCAGAGACCCCACAACTGAGAGGAACCTGGTCCTCAAGGGACTCTGCTCTAACGGGGGCAGGGGACCTGTGACGAGGGCAGGGACACGGAAAAGAGTGCAGGTGATAAAGGGCTCATGAAGCCACCAGACAGAGGGTAGGGATATGGCAGAGTGACAACCAGGAACTGCTGTAGACAGAACAAGACACAGGAGGTAATAGAGAACCCAGCCACAAAGGTGGGGAAACACTGGAGAGATGGTTAATGGCATTGAGAGTGATTATACTGTCCACATGCCAAGGATATTCTAGAAGACGGAAGAACAAACACTAGGAAAGAATCTAGGGACTAAGGGACTGTAGCGAGGCCACTGATACCAGTGTGGAAGGAGGGTGTGAGCAAAGGGGGTGAGGTAAAGGTAGGGTGTCAACAGGGATTTTCATCTCAGAGTACAAATGCCTTCTGGGAAAGAGCCAATGTTTTCAGTGTGGGTCAACATTTGGTTTTTCAAAGATACATGTTTATGCCACCTGAAGATTGGCTTGGAAGGAGAAAAGCATCCGAGGTAGAAAGCCATTTCCCGGGTCTCTAGGGTCTCCTGGGGGCCCAGATTTCATGTCTCAACCAGGATGATGAACGTCAATGTGGAGAAAATGGGTTGACTCGAGGTCTGCTTCCATGCTCACCAGGAAGCTGTCACAATGGCTGACATGTCTAGAGCTCCATGGTCTGCCAAGGACAGCCACTCACTCTTAAGTGGATCAAGCTTTATCCCCACAGTGACGAAATGACCAGGCAATTCATTCAATTTAATGAAGAAATAAAACCAATTAGTATAGAGAAAATAATCAGATTGGCCAAACGTCTTCCCAACAGGTTGTTTGGGTTTTTAAGCTTGAGCAGAAAGGTCGTGTGCGCATTTGACTGATAACTTCTGGCTCATCTGAGAGAGCAAAGGAAGAAAATCTATTGATTTAATTTGGCTTTCAACCCTACAGTCTACAGAGAAAAGTGAATTATCTCTAATAATTGTGGAAAATGCCCAAAAAATGTCACCGAAGTGTGTTAAACTAATTTGGATTATTGAAGCAGGACACTAACTTGCTTTGAAATGAATGGCCCCTTTCCAAAAGCAAGCCCTGCTCTGGTCAGATCTTAAAGTGCAAAATGCCATCCTGTTTAGGCTTCAGCTCCATACCCTATGAATCACTTCCCCATCTTCAGAATTACAGATTCTGCCATCTCCATGCATCTTCAGAACCCGACTGCCCACACTTGATTACAGGAATCTTATTAGAGAATTCTCTCACCAAGGCTCTCTGCTGCGTGTTCTTCCCCTGATTAAAGGCCGCACTCTTAATAATTTCTCTCAGAAATAATTGCGGTGCCACGTCAGGAGGAAGAGACTGCTTAAGCAGTTACAGCAATTGCAAATTTAACCCTCTTGAAAAGGCTACAAGAAACTGTAAAATAATTAAAAAGAAAACGCAGGCAGAGACAGCACGACAGACTGACAGTGGCATTATCGGCCTCTTTAATGTCAAATCTGCTCCGGGCTGTCTCATTTCCAGGCCTTATTAACATGCTAATAAATGTATTACTCAAATATCATTATCTCAAAATGTGAGTAATTTGAATAATTTCTTTTGGTTCATCCCAATAGCTCCCCAAATTCCATTCATGTGGAGTTCACAGACTCAGAAATCTGAAGTTGGAATGTAAGCCTCCAGTATCAGCCTGCTGCCCTTCTAAGCAAGCGGAAATTATAAACAGGAAGGTGGGTTCATCTCTGGAACTCGTAATTGATTTGAGATTAAATTGTTCAAAAGTGTCTCTGCCATTAAAGAACACACAATGTGCTGGCAATTAAAACAAGCAATCGCTTACAAAAAAAAAAAAAGCTGGGCAGATCTTTAAAACTAATCACATTGTGAATGGTTATTTGCTCATTTATTCAAGTATTTATTGAATCCATTTTAAGTCTATATTTTTGAGCCCGTATTGTTGAGCTTGAGTATTGACTGAACACTGAGTGTGGCCAATATTGTTCCAAGAGCTAAGGCGTTCATTCAGCAGTAAGGGAGGCTGATACCCCTCATGGAGATTACTACCTAATAGGGACAGAGATTTATTTTATTCTTAACATGTTGTTACTAGTATTGTCGGGGGGTACACGTACCACAGTGCACATGCGGAGCTCAGAGGGTAACTTTCAGAAGTCGGTTTTCTCCTTCTACCGTGTGGGTCCCTGGACTGAACTTAGATCATCAGGTTTGACAACAAAGGCCTTTCCCCACTGAGCCATAATCACACACACACAAATGTCACCAAGCAGGTGTCGTCAACACTGTGAAAGATGCAGCAAGAAGGTGCCCAGACATCGAGGTGACGTCCCAACCCCACCGCTATCCACAGAAAGACTTGAAACCATGCAGGCAGTACCTGTCCCCAGGGCCATGCCGCTCATAAATCGGAACCATTCGGCCATGTAATTACCCCACTATTTTCTTGAAGTCCCTATTGTACACCTGGTACATCGTCTGAGGGTCCCTTCGTTTGTTACTGACATGTGACTGTTTATGTAATCTCTTTAGGAAACAGTATGGTGCAAAGTGGTGGCAGAAGGGCCTTCAGTCCTCTCAGCAGAGAAGATGAGCGATACTGGATGCTGACGGCAGCCAGGAAGTAACGGGAAGGCCAGAAGCTGGTGGGTGGTTGGAGAGCTGGCAGAGATAGCTTCAGCCTCCAGTTCTACCAGCAGGAGGGACCCAAGAGAGGACCAGAAAAGTGCATTTAACAAGGGGAGCCTCTGGTATTTCTGTTCTAATGCAATCTTTGGAAAGTTCTCCTCAGAGTCATCATGAGTCTTTTCTCTCTAAGGTCACTTTCTTGGCAATTCTCATCACTTCAGTTTCTCTGATGAAAGGCAATCAGGCTCTCCCCTCACAGACATCCTGTACCTTGACTATGTTTAGGACAAAATGGTGCTTAAAATCTTGCCTGGAGTCTTTAAAAAAATTTTTTTAAATGTCCATTCTACAAAAGTGCACCTTTCAAATACAGAGTCAAGATAGGATTCTGAGATCATAATGGAAGGTGATTAGAGAGATGTCAGCATTGAATGCTGAGGTGAACCCAGGCTGGCACTCTACCGTTCTGATTTTTAAAGTCTCTTGTTGCTGAGTGGAAATTGTGTATGAGTCTCTTCCTGGGATGCAATCAACATACCTGTGGCGGAGAGTCATCACTCCTTAAGATTTACACAGCCAGGAATGAGGAAAAATTATTCCGTCTCAGCAATTTCAGAGAACTGTGATTTAACTAATGGCTTTAGAGATAGAATTAATACTCCTCCATTAATCCTAATAATAATAATAATAAAAGTGTGGGGAGGTCATTAGAAGAGATGTAGGAGGGCCTGTTGGAGAGGGATGGTCCTCCATACCTCAGAAACGCCTTTGGAGGACAACCCCACAGAATCCCAGGCCTAAGCCTAGAGGCCAGCCCCCAGAGCAGGTGAGCTACCCAAGGCAGGCACAGCGGTCAACAAAGCAGGGCCTAGTTTTGTCCCGGGTCACCTGCAGCCATCTGTACACAGTATTTCGAAAAGTGAGCCCTTTATATGTGTGGAGTTAGAAAACTTTTACTTCAGGACCACCTGCCATTGTCACAATCCACAAGTCTTGTTTCAGGGTGAACCAGTATGTCTGGATCACATGATCCTCTCGGCTTGTTTCAATTCTGTGCATGGGGCTGGTTTGAAATGTTTTAAAAGCTAGTTGTGAGATCGAATTCAACCCTGCCAGTGAATTAATCAAAACTTCCCGAGCACCATCACTGAGTTGTTTATCTTACATTTGCTGAGGAAAATCACCTACACAGGTTAGGTAGTCTGTGTAAAATGGTGGTTGTAAGCAGAAAATAATGAGAGAGTGTGGGGCGTGTCCGAGGTGTCCTCACTGGAAAAGACCTAACAAGTGGCACATTCAGAGAGGCTACCTAGGTGCAGGGACACACGGCCAGACTCCTGGAGAAGCTGTCCTGAACCTCGAATCCCCCAGAGAAAGACAGGGGAGGATGGGCACTCTTGCTCAGCACATTGGCCCAGAGCTTGCAAGGAAAAGACTAGAAATTGGTATTTAACTGCCTTTTACCATCACTATTTTCTAACATCAGCTATGTTTACCCTACATGCCTATGGCCTGAATTTGGTCATCAGAGGTCAACACTATGATCCAGTTTCCTCCCCCTAGTATTTAAGATGTTTAAGAACAGGGACCATGAGGGCAAACTTAGCCTTGGATTGCCTTTTGAAAAAACACTATTTAGCCAGGCATGGTGGGCCTTTGGGATCTGTGAGGTAGAGGCAGGAGGATTGGAAGTTTAGTGCCACACTCAGTTATGTAGTGAGTTTGAGACCAGCTTGGGCTACAGGAAGCTTTGTCAAAAAAAAAAAAAAAGTAATCTAGAAAATACTTGCCAGAGAAAATTGTGCTCGTAGTATCATAAAGTGAGATAATACTCACACCACCATCCGAGAGACAATGGCTGTTGGTTAGAACAGTAGTAAGGAGGGAGACAGTAGGAACCAACATTAGGAATAGCTGCCAACAGAGTCAAGGTTGGGTAACTAAATGACAGGGCCCCTCATGGTAAGATTTTTATGCCACTATACAAACAACATATATTATATATTATGTGCATAGAGAGAATGTCATATAAGACATGGGAAGAAGGAAAGAACTGCTGGCCGCTGCTAATCTTAGCTTCCTTCCCTGTTGCCATGACGACTAAATGTTCTGACAAAGGCAACTTAAAGGAGAAAGGGTTTGTTCCAGCTCATGTTCCAGGTACAGCTCATCACAGTGAGCAGCCCAGGCAGCAGGAAGCAGCTTGAAGCAGCTCATCACACAGTTCGGAAGCAGAGAGCAGTGAGCACATGCTGCTCATCTCACTGTCTCCATCTGTACCGTCCACAATCCTCTGTCCAGGAAATAGCACCACTTACAGTGGTCTTCTTACCTCAACTAAAGTGTGTCTTCTTCGTGTGTGTGTGTGTGTGTGTGTGTGTGTGTGTATCTCTGTGAGTCTGTGTGTGTATGTATATCTGTGTGAGTCTGTGTGTATGTGTCTGTGTGTCTGTGTGTGTATCTGTCTGTGTCTGTATGTGTATCTGTGTGTATGTGTATCTGTGCGTGTCTGTGTGTATGTTTGTAGTGTGAATGAGGCTGAGAAATGGTGTATTTTCCTTTGCTCCTTGTCATTGCTGTTTATTATAAAGAAAAACTAAAAGGTAAATTATGATGTTGCCTCTAAAATTGGGGCTGAAAACAATGAGGCTACATCCCAGCAGGTGCCCATATGTGTTAAAATGCACTTAAAAGTCAAATCAGCGCTGTTACCCAAGGGCCAGTACAGGTTGCTGAGAGTGATATAGACCCTCCCAGGCCAGTAATTAAAGCACAGATTCTCTAGCAGAGTTGAGAGGCTCATGAAAAGAAGAGGGAAAAGCGTTTGTTTGATTGTTTCATCTCTAACCAAATCTGCGATATTTTTTACTGCCTCTTTTCAGCCTTGCCTCTCCTATTCCTCCCTTCTTCTTTGAGGGAAGTTAATCAGTCTGAGAAAACTTCACATACTATCCTTCCTCTACTTGACCAAAAATCACCCATATTTGAGTGGGAGAGCATACTTAAATTCTTTTGCTAAGTCAAAACTTTAACCATACCCAGACAATAAGAGAATGTGCCAAAATAAAGAAAGGACAAATTGTAGAGAAGAAAGGAATCCAAATGAAGGGGGATGTTAATATTATTTGAATCCTTTAGTGTCAAAATTAATTCAAGAGAATCTACTTTATGGGTCATTAATTTCAAACTTTCTTAACTCTAAATGAAAATGGTAGAGAGAAAAGTTCAGGCTTTGGAATATAATTGATGTGTTTAAGCCATTGCTTCATCGTTTCTGAAGATTTACACCCTGCAGAAGGAGGGGGTATCCTGCTTCAGCAATTCTGTAAGCAATATTACTTAAATAATGGCTTTGGGAAAGAATATCTCCTATTAATTCTGACAGGAAAAATAATGTTGCAGATCCATTAGCTCTCGTCAGAGAAAAGGGAGGGAGTCGGTGGGTGAGGGAGCCCTGCAGTTCAGGCTGCCATCTTGATTCTGCTAGAGAAAACATTCTGGGATGGCATGTGACCATGCGGGCCCCAACCCACAACCCCATCTCTTCATGGTACGCACAGGTTGTAACACACACACATAACACTTGGTTCTCTGTCTCTTATTTATAATAGGTAAACATTTCATCTCTGAATGTGCCTGTCAGAGCAGATAGGCAACTACACGAGGGTGTGTGTGTGTGTGTGTGTGTGCATGTGCGTGTACATCCAGTTAAGAACTTCAGTTAGTTATGTGATAATTCCAAAGAATACATGCAGACAAGGAATAAGGACAGAAGACCTCCCTCACCCCACCCTGCCCTGGAGTTAAATATAGGTTCATTGCTAATGATTGAAGGAATGGAGTTCTGCACAGTTGATGTAGTAGTCACGTGACTAAGAGAAGGAATTAAACCTAATCATACAATGATTGCTGCCATGGTAAATGCCACAAGAAGATGGGCTGCAACTTATGCCATAAGAGCTCCTCATCTGATTCAAGTGTCGGAAGTGGACAGCCTAAGGAATCATGGAAATGTCACCTCCCAAAACCATTCAAGGAGAGACATCATGGTCACGGAGCCTCAAGCCCAGCTCCCCAGAGAGATGGGGTCAAAGGACAAGAAAAACACAGTTTTCACAATCTCACCGTGGAGCAGAACATTCCCTCTTCTGAGTGTCTGAAAGTTTGTCTCTCTGAAGTACTCACACCTTTTACGTCAGAGTCTGCCTCTCTTAGTAGTGTTCAGTTACTTGTTATTTAATTTAACATTTAATTTAGCCAATTAATTTAACATTTCTCTTTTGAAGGTTATTTTTCCCTTTTTCTGAAAGACATATCAATGCATGTAGAGTCATGTTAAAAAAATCAGTCAAGTTAAAGTTTTTGCCCAAATCATAGCCTGTACCTAAAAATACAAGAAGAAGAAGGTGGAGGAGAAGGAGATAGGGAGGAAGAGGAGGAGCAGGAGGAGCAGGAAGCAGAAATACCTTTTTTTTTTTTTTTTAAGACAGGGTTTCTCTGTAGCTTTGGAGCCTGTCCTGGAACTCTGTAGACCAGGCTGGCCTCGAACTCACAGAGATCCGGGAGAGCTGGGATAAAGGGCAGCTGTAATAGCATTATTGAATACTCTTTGAGATCTGTAACACCACCCCGAGCTCCAGTGACCCTCCTCCAGGCTGAAGGGCTAGCTCAGGAGGAAGCATTTGCCTTGCAAACATGACAACCTGAGTTAGGACCTCCAGCACCATGTACGGCAGTGTGCACTTGTAATCTCATTGCTGGGGAGGCAGAGACAGGCAGCTTGATGGTCTAGCCTAATGGTTGAGCCCCAGGTTCCAGGGAGAGAGATTCTGTCTCAAAACACAAGGTGGACTGCTACTGAGAAATGACACCTGAGGTTGACCTCTCAACTTCATGCTCATATGCCCACATACACATGTTTTCGTACAGACACATGCAGACAACACATGCCCCTCACACACTCATACACACTTACTCTGAATCATTACTTTTTAATGCTTCTTACAACCGAATGAGCCTGTGAAAGGCAGGTCCATTTCTCAAAATATAACTGAGTTATTTGGAAGAGCTCATTTTTCCTTGCATCCTTAAAAAGGAGAAATTGATCCATTTCAATGATAATAGCCAGGGAGAAAGATCTTCCCTTGGCTCCCCCATTAATCCTGAGAGGGCGTGGGTGGGGGATGGCTTAAGTCAAAGGAAAGGCAGAAGCAAGAAAGGAAATGTGGGAGCTGGCCCCATCAATTTTGGTTTTCCAATCACCTTAGGGAGAAACAAAATTAGGTGCAGTCTCTGTGGAAAGATAAATGTTCAGAGAGAATTGTGGTCTTTGATCAATCCCAAATTTCAGAAAAGCAGAGAGGGGGGAGTGCCGCTGCTTTTACTTGTTCTGAGTGTAGAGCTTGGTGATTTTTCCTCACTTACACGGCTCTGGCTCTCGCCATCCCTTCTTTTTGTGTGCAGGAGAGGGGCCTTGAGAAAGCCGGCACAAAGAAACTTCTTCTAAACAGGATTAGTGGAAGAGTGGGGGCCTGAAATAGTCTTAGGAGTGAGGGACTGAGATAAAGGGAGAAGAAGAAAAGAAGAAATGTTTACGCCAAAACTCATTCAAGAACACTTTCTGACTCAGGAGTGTGGGAAAGAAATTAAGCGGGTGGACAAAGGGACCACTGAAGTGTTTTCGCCTTGGCTTCATCTTGCAATACGGCTGCGTAACAACCCACTGAAGTAGTGTTTTCTCAGCAGAAGCACGGTGTGGTTTCTAAGGATTCCCATAAGAAAACAAAGGGGGCCGTCACGAGTTCGTCCAGACCCAAGTGGAGAAGACGTTATCAAGAGGCAGCATAGCTGGACTAAGAGTGTATCACATAGTCTTGAACTGGAGGTTGGGCCTGTTGCTTCAGAGCCGAGGCAGGAGCAGCAGAACAAGAGGGATGGTGGTGAAGACGGCCCGACTCCCACAGAATCCTACAGAATCACTTTGCAAACTCACACCAGCTTTAGATATCCCCTCTTTTGTGACATGAAACTGGACGGAGTGCTTTCTTACCCTGGGAGCTCTCTGTTAGACTCGCTCTAAATGCAATCAGTCTGGTTAAGCTGCACTTGCAATCCAAAAACTCAGTAGTGCACAAGCTTGCAAGTGAACCCAAAAATACAGGTGGGAAAAGAGATACAATGAAAAATTGAGAGAGAGGGTTAAAGTCCAGTACAGCCTCAGAAAGAATCTTTAGCCAGGGCTGGAAGATGGCCTGGGTGATAAGGCACTTGTCCTGCAAACAAAATGACCTAAGTTTGGTCCCCAAACCCACATTTAAAAAAAGAAAGAAAGAAAGAAAGAAAGAAAGAAAGAAAGAAAGAAAGAAAGAAAGAAAGGAAGGAAGGAAGGAAGGAAGGAAGGAAGGAAGGAAGGAAGGAAGGAAGGAAGAAAGGAAGAAAGAAAGAAAAAACAAACAAACCTGATATGGCAGTGTCTGCTTGTAATACCAGAACTAGGGAGATGGAGACAATCAGGTCTGGTCTTTGGGGCTCACTGGGCATCTCGGGGCCAATGAAACACCCTGTCTCAAAAACCAAAGTGGGCTGGGCAATAGTGGCCCATTATTTTAATCCCGGCACTTGGGAGGCAGAGCCAGGTGGATCTCTGTGAGTTCAAGGCCAGCCTGGTCTACAGAGCTAGTTCCAGGACAGCTAAGGTTACACAGAGAAACTCTGTCTTGAAAAAAGAAATGACGCCGGGCGGTGGTGGCGCACGCCTTTAATCCCAGCACTCGGGAGGCAGAGGCAGGCGGATCTCTGTGAGTTCGAGGCCAGCCTGGTCTCCCAAGCGAGTTCCAGGAAAGGCGCAAAGCTACACAGAGAAACCCTGTCTCGAAAAACCAAAAAAAAAAAAAAAAAAAAAAAAAAAAAAAAAAAAAAAAAAAAGAAATGAGGGTAAAGGGGCAAGCGCGCACAATACCCAACAGGTAAAATCATAAACACATTTCTAGATTTTTCCTTTTCCTCTTTTTAAAGAGCAGCAGTTGACATAAGAGAACCACCTAGAAGTATACGCAGAGGCATGTAAAAAACAAACAACAAATCATCAATCCAGGACAGCAAAATGATTTGTCTGATAAAGAACTTGCCACCAAGCCAGATAACCTGAGTTTAATCCCTGGAACCTACAAAGAAGAAGGAGAGAAGCTTGTCCTCTGACCTCCACATATTCACTGTGGCATGAGCAATACCTCCAGTTCCCACATAAAAATAAATAAATGTAATTTAAAAAATACATATGATCTTTCCCAAAAGATTGTACTCCAACACGCAACAATGGAGTTTGTTCTGTGACTGAAGAGGCTTGGAGGAAAGAATGTGGAAGGGGACCTTCCCCTTGGTGGAAGAATGTAAACAACACAGGTGCCCTGAATATTCCCCTTGGGGAGGGGCTGGCAGCTGTTCGGAGCTGAACTTTGGAGATTATATAGAGAAACTGAAGGCATGTGGTCAAAAAACAGAAGAAGAAGAATAAGAAGAATAAGAAGAAGAACAAAACCATACTCAGGCTTTCCTAGAGTAAGAGAAGGCAACGGGCAGAAACTTGGGCCTTCTCCCAGTCTCCTCTCACGGTGATGGTCTTGGGCAGAGCTCAGGCACCATGGCTCACCTGAACACACAAATACCTGTCCACTTGGATGTTTTCACAGTGTAGAGACAATTGTGTACACAAGATGACCCTCCTCATCTCACAACGCCCTCAGAGACCACTGACAACTGAATGGACCGACTCTAAGATCCCATAAAGGCAGCAAAAGGAACCCCGAAAGTCAGACATGGCTGCCGAGGTTTACGGAGGGACTCATCCTGGTTTTCAAACACAGAAGTCGTAAATTTAACCCAGAAAAGGAATGCACAGCTCAGGGACTCCTAAACCGGCATGTCAGTCTGGAAATAAAGTAGCTTACCCTGTGTGTGTGAATGCTGGCAGAAGTATGATGAGAAAATTCACGACGACCATCAAGAGTGAGGGCTGAAAACACAGGAAGTGGGTTGGGTTGAGCTTCCTCACTTGGGCCTTTTATGAACTTTAGAACAGTCCTTTCAGCGATTGGGAAAGGGAGGTTTGGAGTGGACAGCAGAAGGGATACCCCCAAGGCCTTCTAGGGAGCAGTGTGGTAAAAGTGACACTGTCTCCTACATGTCTGCTTGTCACTTCAAGAAGTTTCAACTTCGTTTTTTAAACAGATATTAGCCTAGTTTATCCCAGCTATTGTCCCCTGCGGAGGAAAACAGGGCTAAACGCTTTCTCACAAGGACGTCCTCCAACCCCGCAAATGACTGTCTAGCATACTTCATTATTGCAGAAGTTCCATCCAGGAAAGAAAGCCATACCCAGGTCTAATAAATACAAGGTGGAGAGGGTGCGAGGAGATGAAGTAGTGTGAGGTGGATAATAAAACATAGAGTAGGCTTTCCTGCAGAGATTCACCCTATCTGTGCAATCAGAGTCCCTGATTGCTGCTTCAGAGTGTCTTTCTCAACCTGGAGTCACACCTTTGATGTCCTCCTCATCCATTTCAAAAAGAACAGGCAATTAACCCTTCCCCTTCAGCATACTAGCTTTTAGAAGGGAGGAAAAGGGATGTGGCTTTTCAGGGTTGACATCTTCCATCCCTTGGTCAACCACAGAGCCCTGCTGAGGTGGCCACATCCTGAGCAGGCAATAAACTCATCAGAGCCTGGACGTCCAGATGGACAGAAAAGAGAGACAAATCAAAAGCACTGATTTCAGAGACCCCAGGGGGTCAGGATGGCCGGCAGGTGGGAAGCAGTTTCTGTCTCGTAAGAGGTAATCAGCTAAGTGTAGGAATAACAGCCTAGAAATCTACCTGGCTGGAAGAAAGACCCCAGGCAGCCAGGCCAGACATGAGCAAGAAGTCTCCAACAGACCTGGACGAAGAAGAAAAATCAGATTTGAAACTCCCCACAGGGAGAGCTGTGCCCAAGGATGAGAGATGCTCTCCCCTCTGTGTTGCTATAGTGAAGAGTTGCCAACAAAACATAGATGCTCAGTCCACGTGAATCCCAGGCATGTAACAGTTCATGGTGAACACAGGTATATGTTGTATAATATTTGGAACACACTTATGCTTAGAAATACACATGCCAGGGTGGAAAGTTGGCTCTGTGGTTAAGAGCACTTGCTGCTTTTGAAGAGGAAATGGACTTGGTTCCTAGCACCCACATGGTAGCTCACTACTGTCTATAACTCCACTTCCAGGTAAACCAATGCTCTCTCCTGACCTCTGTGGGCAACAGGCATGAATATGGTGCACAGACACACATTCAGGTAAAACACTCACACATATAAAATAATCAAATCTAAAAAATTTGAAAGGAATATATACATGCCTGTTGTCCATTTAAAGTTCAAATTTAACATCTGGAATTCAACTTTAACTGGTGTCTGGTATTTTTATTTGCTAGATCTAACCACCCTACCTTAGGATGGAGGACAGGGACATGGGTCGAAAAGAAGTCTGTTTGAGGACTGAGTTGGACAGCCGACCATTGTACCCACCCTTGCTCCAGGCTCTGTATCATTGAGGGACTGCTGACCTAGGGTTGGCTATGGGGTACCCAGTTAACTTGGAATGAGCAATAATTATCAATAAATATTCCTTTATTGAAGGCAGCACTTAACAAAAACTTCTAAGTGGGGGAGTTCTTGATGGGCCTCAAAAGAAAACAGCTTATGGAAAAACTCAAGGCACCGGGTTGACAGGCAAAAAAGCACAGTGAAGCCGTGCGTGGCCAGCAGAGTCCTCACATCCTTTCCCAGTGGAATATGTGTATATGTGTATTTAAGACCAGCATGAAACACAACCTTCAAAAAGTCTATTTTGAAAAATGATTAGTACATTTGATCTCAAAATACATTTCTGTTCTGGCCATTATTAGAGAACCCAAGGCTATCCATTTTCTTCCCAGATGGCCCCCTAACCACCAGGAGAGACTATTAAACAGGGTCTATTACTTTGAAGGTTCTTTCAGGGTGAAGAGCCCGAACCAGCCTCCCCTAAACTCCAGGGAAAGGATGAGAGAGCCATGGTGGCCAGATGGGAGTAATAACCTTTAAAAAGCACATTAGGGAGAGACAAGCCTGCAGGTTCCAAACAGGGCGGCCAAGCTCCAGTAACTGCAGGTTCGAGGACATTTTCTACATGAGAGTTTTGTTATGCTCCTAACTTTCCCCTCAAGATCTTTAAAGTGGAGGAGAAAAAGAAAAAGAAGCAAACAGCCTTCTCTTAAACTAGAATGGACCAAAAAATAAAAATAAAACCCACAAACTTTGGCTTTTGTGATAGAACTTGTCCACAACACACATTTCAGAGACAGGCAAGAGCAGATTTTTCCCCGGCAGAAACATCTTTGCTCAACATCTGAGGTCAAGGGGCTCATAAGAAAAGCCCCCACACTCACAGGATTGGTCCTGAAGAAGAAAGGCCTTTGAAGGGCTAAGTCAAGACCTCTCTGCCAGTGGGGCCTGGTGGCTCACATCTGTAATCCCAGCACTCAGAAGGCTGAGGCAAGAAAATTGCCGTGAGTTCCAGGCCAGCCAGGGCTCTGAATAAAACCATGTGTCAGCACAAACCAAGACCCGTTGGTGGTCATTTCTTCCTCCACACCTGGAGAAGGGACAAGGGAGAAGAAAGATGTGATATAAAGTGGAGTACTGGCTGGGCTAAGGAGATAGATAGATAGATAGATAGACAGACAGACAGACAGACAGACAGATAGATGATAGATAGATAGATAGATAGATAGATAGATAGATAGATAGAT
>CABHPQ010142837.1:0-25892 GCA_902168405.1 Peromyscus aztecus
CTATAATTCCTGCCTGGTTGCTGGTCAATCAGCATTTTATTTATATAGAATGATATCCACAGCAATAAAACTTAGCATAACTTCAAAGTTGTGATTCTCCTGCCTCAGTCTCCCAAGTTCCTAGCATTACAAGTGTGTGCCACTATGCCAGGAATTAGTAATTTTTTATTATTTGAACCCAGACTAGGCAGCCAGTGAACCAGAGATCCTATTTAGCAATATAATATTTTAAAAATGATTTTTAGATTTATTTTATTTTGTGTGTATGAGTGTTTTGCCTGATGCACCATGTGCATGTCTGGTACCCTTGGAGGTCTGAAGAAGGTGTTGTATCCCCTGCTATTACCAATGGTTGTGAGCCACCATGTGGGTGCTGGGAACCGAACCAGGGTCCTCTGCAAGAGCAACAAGTGCTCTTAACTGCTGAGCTATCTCTCCAGCCCCCATGGAGATTTGTAAAGCCACCTATGCTGCTTCCAGGAGTCTGTTACTTACTTACTTACTTACTTACACACACACACACACACACACACACTTTTTGTGAAAGGGCTTTTTGATGAAAAATATTTTGTATAAGACTTTGTTCTGGAAAAGTTAAAGGTAAGAGCAACTTTATTTCTGAGAGGGAGAAATTTAGAACAAGCCAACTTATGCTTATTGGAAGGTTCTGGAAGCCCTTTTCTGGTCAGGACCTCTGCTTTCCATGGGTGAGTTTAAAAGTGCTCTGTCTTAACACTTCCTCTAACATGCAGTGCAGTCTGAATATGCAAGTATTTTGTCATCTTTTAAGAAGAGCTGGGAAGTTAACTTCGATAAGAAGTCTCATTTTATTGATATATAAAATTGTAGTTTGAAATTGAAAGCATATTCCAATCATGATCTGAAATATTGGTGAGTTCAATGTTTTTATGAATTAATTATGGGAAAGCGCTGACAGTGCATTTGGAAGTACATTTAGATGATAAAGCCGGCAGTATCTGTTTCGTCTGATTATCACTGTTTTGTCTGTGTGAGACTTGGGCATTAACAGTAAGTCTTTGTCTCCAGGATTCCTTAATGCTTGCTGTACTTGTGTGCCGTTAAGGAGGGAACATTTACTTGCCAGAGCTGTTCATTGCTGACTTTACAAGATCATGTTTAGGAAAGGCGTGTACTTGTCAGTTGTTGAATATGTTGGACCCTTCCTAACCTCAGGACCTTTGCATATGTTCTTCCCATGGCCTGTGATAACTTTAGGCTCCACTCCCCGGGTTCACATCTTTACTGAAACATCAGATTTTTCAAAGAAACTCACCGTAGCATCCTCTTAACCTTTCCCTGGTGTTCTCATTTCTCATTATCTCATTATTTGGTTCATCAGCTCAAATACACTCTGTTCAATGTACCATCATGTTGTTGGATTTTCTTTTACTCTTTTGGGGGGGCCCACCACCCAGCTCCCAAATAAATCACACAAGGAGGCTTATTATTACTTATGAATGCCCGGCCTTAGCTTGACTTGTTTCTTGCCAGCTTCTCTTAACCTAGATTAACCCCTTTGCCTCGGGGCTTTTATCTTTCTCTACTTCTGTATATCTTACTTTCACTCTTACTCCATGGATGGCTGTGTTAGCTGTGTAGCTGGTCTCTGATGTTCTCCTCTCCTTGTTCTCTTGCTCCTTCTCCTCCTCCCAGATTTCTCCTATTTATCCTCTCTGCCTGCCAGCCCCACCTCTGTCTCTCTCCTGCCTCACTGTTGGCCATTCAGCTCTTTATTAGACCATCAGGTGTTTTAGACAGCTTCACAGTTAAACAAATGCAACATGAACAAAAGTAACACACTGTAAAAGAATATTCTACAACGCCGTTGCTTCTGCAGCTCCTCTCCATTTGACTGGAGGGTGGCGGAGGGAGAAAGTGTTGGACCTTAGGCACCACGCCATCAGCTGGGCTGGCAGATGTGTGATGTGTTAGTTACTCTTGTGGTTGCTATGACAGAATACCGGACAATAGCAAGCCGAGGAAGGATCTATTTTATTCAGTTTAAGATAAAGTCCTTCTCAGTGGAGGGATCCCAGGGGCAGGAGCTTGAGGCCTAGCTGGCCATCCCAAGTCAGAGAGCAGAGAGAGATGGATGCTGGAGCTCAGGTCATTCAGTCTTTATTCGGTCCAGGACCTCCAGACCATGAAATGGTGCAGCCCTCAGTCAAACCAATCTATTAATAACAGAAACTCCCAATCAGACCTGTCCAGGGGCTTGTCTCCCAAGTGATTCTAGATTCTGTCAAGCTGACTGCCATATTAGCCATCTTATGGATGGATGGCATCGGAAGAGACCACGACAATGATATACTGTGGCACGTGGCAAAAGGAGTAGTCAGGAGAGAGATGAGAAAGCATGAAAGAAAGGCGTGTGACACCATGGGGAGCCCTCAGAGTTTCACACCAGGGTCTGCCATGGATCTGGTCTCCAAGAAAATATGTCATTTGTCTCTTTAAACGAAGAAGAAATAGACGGTGGTTATCGTAGAAGGTTCCTGTCTTGTGAGCACTGGTCTAGTATGTTGGAGTCACAATCCTCATTTCTTTAGCTCCTTCCTTTCCTAACATCATAATTGGGGTTGTATCTAGAAATGCATCAACACAGAGATATTGCTACGCCCTGCACATCTTCTTTCGTGTAAGGTGAAGACTCAGCACAGAGCTATGTTGGGAATGACGAAGCCTAGACAAGTCAGTTCTGTCGATGTTACCAATGTCTGCAGCGTCACTAGTGTGCATATTTAGCCCATTCTCTCCTCCCTCAGCGCCATGTACACTCGAGGGGGCACAGAGTCATTAAGGCATTATGAAGTGGTTAGATGGGGCAGGGAGTCGGCTCTCACGGTGCCAGGCTGAAGATTCTGGAAACAAGCTTGGCCCCATTGCACACTCCTCTGACCTGTAAAAAACACTGTTGATCTTTCTCCTGCCTGTCTCACAAGATATGGGAGAAGTGAGGTAATGTCTCCTCAGACCTTTGAGCTTCTCGGAAGAGCAGCATTTACAGGAATGGGATATCTTAATACATCTGCTCATCTTGTAATGGGCTGGAATTCTATTTCCCTAAATTTACTTAGGTGCTTCTAGAATATTTGTTGTCTTGACTTTGAAATCTAGACCTGAGCTAAACCCCTCAGAGTATGTTCAGTTCAGGGAGCCAGCTGTACGTTTACAAGGTTAGACGCTGGAAAAGGGGGATGGGGCGTGAGAACTAGACCAGGTGGTCATGGAGAGGGAGCTTGTAATCATCTTCAGCGTCTGTATCACACTTTAAGTATGTTGTTTTCTTTAATAAATATCAAAGAAATTGAAACTATGAGTCTGTTTTAATTTAGCAGTATCACGTACCCACGTACCGGTGATGGCTTATGTAAAATCTCTCTGCCGCTTTTCCCTGTGATGGACCCTACCCAACCTCCTTTGAGATTTTCTTCATCTTTTATTGATTCATAAAACTGTATGAGTACAGATAGCACGAAAGTAGAAGAGAAACCATCTGGGGAAACAAAGGAGACTGATGGGAAGGGATGGGACGTGAAAAGTGGGGAGAGTGGTTGTGGGGTGCGTTCACACTTTCATGAACATGGTCTTATGTAATATAGTAAAATAATTCAAAAAAAATTTTTTTACTTCATCTTGGTGCTTGGGCCAAATCCTCATTGTTTATTAATTTGTTTCTGACTCTGATGCCACCAGTTCTACACAAATAATTAAACATAGAGGTTAGGCAGTGGTCGCACATGCCTTTAATCCTAGCATTTGGGAGGGAGAGATCCATCTGGATCTTTGTGAGTTCAAGGCTCACACTAGAAACAGAGTCAGGCATGGTGGCACACACCTTTAATCCCAGGACTTGAGATCTCACGTCTTGCTTGGTAAAGACACACGCCTTTAATCCAAGGAAGTGATGGCAGGAAGCAGAAAGGTATATAAGGCATGAGGACCAGGAACTAGAGGCTTTTAAGCTTTTAGCAGCAGTTCAGCTGAGATCCATTCGAATGAGGACCCAGAGGCTTCCAGTTTGAGGAAACAGGATTGGCTGAGAAGTTGGCAAGGTGAGGTTAGCTGTGGCTTGTTCTGCTTCTCTGACTTTTCAGAATTCACCCCAATAACTGACACTGAGTTTTTTTTTTATTAATAAGGTGTCGCACGAATAGTGAAAGGTCTTATTAATAAAAACAAACCTGGAGCCAGGTATTGGGGTGAACGCTGAAAGATCAGAGAAACAGAACAAGCCACATCCAACCTCATCTTGCCAACTTCTCAGCTGATCTTGTTTCCTCAGACTGAAAGCCTCTGAATCCTCATCCGCATGGATCTCAGCGGCACTGCTACTAAAAAGCCTAAAAGTTTAAAAGCTTCTAGTTCCTGGTCCTCATGACTTAATATACCTTTCTGCTTCCTGCCATAACTTCCTTGGATTAAAGGCGTGTGTCTTTCCTAAGCAAGACCTGAGATCGCAAGTCCTGGGATTAAAGGTGTGTGCCACCATGCCTGGCTTTTATGTCTATCTAGTGGTTGTTCTGTTCTCTGACCCCAGATAAGTTTATTGGGGTCCACAATATATCAACCACAATAAGACCATTTAAGATTTGTGCTACAAATAATAACAAATTGTCAAGTTCATTCGCGAGATACCTGCTAGGTTATTAGGTATGTTTTAATGTTTTTTTTTTTCCTGTTCACTTAAGAAGGAATCTTAAGTGTTTGCTGTTGAACAGTCATGACTAGTCCTGCCCTTTGGAGTCCTGCTGTTTGGAGCAGTTTCACAATATGTGGGTGTTTAGTCAGTCTTAAACAGGGAGATGAAAATAAGTGATGAAAATCAAGAGAAGGAAACACAGCTATGGCTACTCCCTTCCTGGAAAGACGCTGTTGACAGTCAGCATGGTGGAGCATGCTGTGATCCCAGCATCAGGGATGCAGGAAGATCGGAGATTCTGCTCCATCAGCAACAGAGTGAGGCTGAGGCCAGCCCGGGTTGCATGAGTCCCTTTCTCAAAGAAAGGGAAAGATATACATTTATTTTATGTATGTATATTATGTGTGTGATTGTGTCAGGCAATTTGCTATGGTGTTTTCTTGAAGCACTTAGTTTTTGAATGTTTCAAAGAAATGTCAGGCTTCTTTAAAAGAATTTAAATAACTATTGAGTAAACCTCAAAAACCAAAAAACAAACATGCAAACAAACAAAAAGTATGTGTTCTTTTCTAGAGAGGTGAATATGCACACTTTTAAAGGAGCAGTGGATACAAATTGGAGTTTTAGACCAATGATGTAAATCACACCTCCCTTTCTGAATGAGAAAAAAAATGTTTCATTTGTTAAAAAATAGAACAATATAGGGAGAATGAATATCTTTGACATCCAAGACAGAATGTGAAAAAGTGAAGCCTTTCCAGATAGACTGTTTGACTGCATGGTGTGGGAGGGATGGGAGAAAAAGTTACATTGTTTCCTGAACTAAGAAAGACGTCTTATATCAGGAGACAACCACAGCACTCTGTGGAACTGATCTACACAGCAAAATGGCCTCCTACTAAGAAAATGGTGCCTCAGAAATATAGTTCAAAGGAAGTTAATTTGTAGGTAGTCTTATATTTTTGGGGTGTGTGTATGTGTGTGTGTGTGTGTGTGTGTGATATGTGTGTTTATATGTGTCTATATGTGCAGATGCACCTCCCTGAGTGGGCAGAAGCCCCATAGGTAGCCTTAAGAAAGGTAGATTATTTTCTTCTTGGCCGTGTTAAGCATAATACATAGTTTTCATATAATTTTGTGGTAAATTTATTATTTTCTGCCATTGTATATGAGTATAGGCAAGCACACTTTAAGAAATTGAAAATTTTCCACTTTATATTGGTTGGAAGCAAGTAAAAGTATAATTTTTCTTTTTATTTGTTGCAGGATCGAAGTAAACGATTGGAGAAGGTCCATGCAGTTATTGGACCTAAGTCATGTGACCTGGATTCTCTCATTTCTGCCTTCACATATGCGTACTTTCTGGACAAGGTAAGGGGAAAGGGATTATATCCTTTGTGCCCGAACTGTGTATCTTTTAAGAATAAATATAGGGAAATGCAGCCGCTAACTTAGTTTTTCACGTTCAGGTACATTGTTGCAGAGAGTAAATATTAAAATCCAGTAAGCAGCAGGCCTTTACTGAGTACCTCCTGGGTGTTGAACCTTGTTCTGCTTATGTCTTACTGGTTTCTTCTCAAAACCATTTCAAACAACATATTAAAACACGTTTGTGGTAGTTGATTGTATTTAATGAGAATTTGGAGGAGTAATAAAAAGCAGGACTCAGGACCTCTTTCTTTCCTTTGTCCTGTACTATGTGACTGTGCCTTTGGGAATAGAAAAATGTGTGGAATAACTCATATGAACAGCACATGAAGCACGGAACACTGGCCGGAGACTCAGAAACAGGGGCATGGCGTGTCCAATCTAGATTCTGGAAGTCTTAGTTGTTGCCTTTATCCCTGCTGCTAATGTCCTTTGAGGGAGACGCTTCTTACTCTGTAAAACTCAGACGCACCCATAGGACTGGAAAGGCCTTTTAAACAAATCATGCTCAAACTTCCCATATATAAACCCCATTAGCCCACAGTAATAAGCTTTATTGCCTGAAAACCTTCAAATGTATGTTCCGAATGTTTGGGTACTAGTTCCAGAAGGCTCATGGAATTTTTAATTTTCCAGAGTCTGGTTTATTTTATTTCAATTTTGTTTGGATCTGGATCCCCTGATACTATGCATAGCTGATCTGGAGTGATTTAAATTCGCATGAAACCCAGTCTTCCAGAATGAGCTGTGGGTGGCAAGCACTGCTTTAGGGCAGCTGAGGAAAATGATGGGTAAAGTATTCTCATCTCTACATGTGGGCTCTACATCAAATTTATCTTACAAGTTGTTGAAGTTTGCAAGGAAGAGTAATTGGCAGGAGAAGATGAATGTGTCTGAGCTGAGATGTGTGTATTAAGCAATCCTTGTTATTCTCGGCTGCTCATCCAGAGAACACTTGACTGAACTGGATTGACTCTAAGGCTACCAGCGCTATGCAGTTTAAAGAAAGTATATAATAGTAACAACATCACCAACTGTAGTTATAGTGTCATCAATGCGGATGCATCCTGCAAAAAGGAGGTAGGGAAATTGTGAGTAATAAAAGACAGATGATCAATAGGTAGATAGATAAATGAACACACAGACTTATATAGACTCTCCTTTTTTTTGAGACTTTTAACTAAGGATAGAAACAAATATGGCATTACTAAAGAATCACATATGAGGGATTTTGTTGTTTCCATGTATCTTGGTTGGGTTTTTGTTTGTTGCCTGGTTGGTTTTTGTCAGCTTGGTACAAGCTACAGTTATCTGGGAAGAGGAACGTCCATTGAGAAAATGCCTCTCTTCAGATTGCCCGTAAGCAAGTCTACAGGGGATTTTCTTGTTTAGTGATTGACGTGGGAAGGCCCAGCCCACAGGGCAGAGCAGTGCAGCAGCTGGACAGGCGATTCTGTGTTCTATAAGAAAGCAGGTTGACCAAGCCAGTAAGCAGCACTCCTCCAGGGCTTCTGCGTCAGTTCCTGCCCTGAATTCTAGATGAGGGACTGCAAGCTATAAGATGAAATAAACCCTCTTCCCGCAAGTTGTTCTCTGTTACTGTGTTTTATCAGAGTGACAGGAAACCTAAGATACTGTGCCTTTGTCTTAGTGTGGTAGGTCTTGCCTGCTAGTTGTGGGCTGTGCTTCTACGGAGTTTTCCTGTGAACCATATTCGGTCTCTCAGGACTCTGTGGCTTTGCATGCATCCTTCACACTCTGGCGAGTAGAACCGAGACCAAACCCCATTCTACAGAAACAGAAAGTAAAGGCTCAGAATGGAGAAGGGCTTTTTCCAATTCATTGAGCAGGAGCTGGGGCTGCCATCTCCTTTTCTGGTCCCACCTCCAGAAGAAGTCCTGCTTGGACAGCTTGAGACATACACTCCGACTCATGTACTGATTCTCCTCCACTGCATTTGCAGGAGTTAGACACAATTGTCAATTAGTTAGGAAGAATTCCGTGCTATACATAAATCACTAATGATTATTATGCGACTGTGATTCAGTATTAGCATTACAGTGGAAAGAAAACCCACTTCGGTGGAGATGCTTTTGTGTTTTGTGTACAATAGCAGCGTCTGGTTCATTTATTTAATTCAGTGAATATTTATTAAATGTCTGCTACTGCCTGATTGTTTTATGTCTTGGAACAGACAGCAGAACAAAACAATCCTGCCTTTTTAATGTTAGAAAGGGGAGAGAAACACTGGGATGTTGAGCTGTGTAATAAGCACGTGCTGCTGGCAGAGGTGTGGTGACTTGAGAATGAGGGCTATTTGCTTATTCAGAAATGAACATCACCAAACCCACGTTCTTCCAGTGGCGGTGAGATCCTCATTGCTATACCCGTAAAGTGATTTTAAAAATACTTTACTTTAAAATTCTTATAGAAAAAAGAAATTTATTATTAATCTGAAATTCTCTTCCTCTTCCTCCCCATCTGGTCACCACAAATGGTTTTTATATAAGAGTTTTATGAACATAAGTGTGTGTGTATATGCATATATATATGTAATTCAGTAGAGATCACAACCTGTTAGTATGTGTGCAAAACCTGACTCCCAAGTGAATAACATTTTTAAAATGTCACAATTGGGGTTGGAGAGATGGCTCAGCAGTTAAGAGCACTGATTGCTCTTCCAGAGGACCCAGGTTCAATTTCCAGCATCCACATGGCAGCTCACAGCTGTCTAACTCTGGTTCCAGGGGATCCAGCATCCTTACAGAGACATACATGCAGACAAAACACCAATGCACATAAAATAAAAATTAGTAAATTTTTTAAATGCCACAACCACACATCACAAACCGTACTTTAACATATAGTTTTCCAGATGACCTTGAGAATAAAGAAGATTTAACTATAGTGGATTTGGACTGTTGACTAGATCCAGGTTGCAAGTATTCCATTTCAATGGGGACAGACCTACCTTCTGTCACCTCAGTCTGTCCCAATTATCAATTTTTTTTGTCAATTCCATAAGGACATGCACTTGCTACCCATGACAAGGAGACTCTGTGTGTGTGTATGTATAAATGTATATGTCTGCATGCATTCATACATTTTTTTTTAATTGTGGGGGGTTCGAAGTAAAGCCTAAATGTTTCTAGTAAGGTTACCTGTGAAATTTCAGGTAAAGAAAAAATAAAAGAGGTCAGAAAGCATCATGGCTGGGCTGGTGAAATGGTTCAACAGGCACATGTCTTTGCTGCCAGACCTGACCACCTGTCTGCTTTCCCAGGACCCGCGTCGTGGGAGGAGAGAACTGACTCTCTGACCTCCACATGTGTGCTGTGGCATGTGCACACACAGAGAGAAGTAAATAATGTAATAATAATTTAGGAATATTATACCAGGGCCCATTTACTAGTGGAAAGTGCTCTGTAATTGGGCTCAGGGAAATTTGTTTTGAATGTCACATGGCTTAGTTGTGGCCAAAAGACTTATACTGTCTTTAGCGATTAGCTTCAAGCTGGAGGAAAACTGCTGTCCCCAGTGGCTGAATTAACTTCTCTTTCGGTAGGTCAGTCCACCTGGGGTCCTCTGCTTGCCAGTGCTGAATATCCCAAGAACTGAATTCAACTACTTCACAGAGACAAGGTTTATTTTAGCAGAGCTGAATATCTCTGAATCATTCCACATATTCCGAGATGAAATTAACCTGCATCAGCTGAATGATGAAGGGAAGCTGTCCATAACGCTCGTGGGCAGCCACGCCCTGGGGAGGTAAGACTCACCGTGAGGCTCTGTGCATTTGTCCTGAGTGAAGGTTTCCGGGTCAGCTGTCACCATTAGTTGCTGGGTCCCACCCAACCTGTTGAACAGCCCTGAATAGGGAAGTGAGGATTGAGAAAAACCAGCTAGGAGAAACAGAGACATAAAAGAAAAGATAGAGACACAAAATAGGTTTGGGAGGGCTCTGAGTCAATACTACAGCATCCCAGAGTTTATTTCTCACAGCCTTTTTATAACCAAAGCAGGGGGTAGGGAAAGACTACCCCATCTCAAAGACATCATGGTTCAAGGAACAAGCAAGTGTAAACATCTCCTTAATTCTCAAGATATCTGGTAAGCACACCTTTGGCCAAACATCCTGTTATCCAGTCTTAAAGAGAAAAGACAAGCTTGAACTCTCTGACCTTGAGTCAAGATGGAATCAAGCCACAAATTGGAGTCACTGTGGGCTCCCATAATTATTATTGTCTCCTTATTATTGTTTAAAAAGTCAAAAAAAAAAAGAACTTCATAGGAAAAGGAGTAATTTTTTTCTTTAATGATAAAATTTGGCCTATGTCAGTTCTCCATTTTTACTTTTTTTGATTTTTGAGATTGCAAATATAGAATACTCTTGTAAATTTTTACCAAAATAGTATTTCCTTACAGTGTCCCAAGAATCCCACGTATTGATGTTGAAAATAAGCAACAAAAATTGAAACCAGATAAAGCAGAAAGGTTCTAAAGAAATCTCATAGAGAAAAGGGGGAAGCTGGGAAATGGGCCACTTGGTCACTGGTTTCCCATTTATATGGTAAGAGGACAGGTTGTTGACAGCCCATGTAGTTCAGTGGCCTCAGGTCATGGACAGGAAATGTAGAGCCCAGGGCCACAGACGGCTTGGCCCAGGGCGCCATGTACAATACAGTCAGTGCAGAGCTTGGATGAGAGCTTGGCTCATCTGCCTGCTAGCTGGGGCAAGGATCTGAGATAAAGGGAGAGGAATAAGACAGATTCCTACCTACAGGGTATTACAGAGGTGCCTCTGTGATCCACTCTGCTCGTGAGTGAAGGGACATCAGCTTGAAGTGCTCATTCTTTACATCTTGCCCATTTGCCCATTTTTGATGACCATCACTAACCTTGACCTTAGAATACTTGAAATAAGACCTTCCTATTTAATACTTTTTAAATGTAACCGTTTTTAGGACATATACTTACATATGAATTAAAGTATACCGAGGCAGCATCAGTTATACAGACGGTTTTAAAGTGTTTGGGAAACAGTCTGTGGGCTACTTTTACCCCTATGCTGTTGGAGGCAAATGAAATTCTTTTGAATAGTATTTATCAATCATCTGTTGGCAAGAGGCTGGTAGTTTTGGGTGAGAGTTTGGACTGACTTCAGTTATCAGTTGTATTTACCAGCTTTCCAGCACTCTAATGAAGTACCTGGCACAAGCTACCGAGGAAGTAAGAAGAAGTTTATCTTTCTCACGGCTTTGGAGAGTCAACTCTCAGATCAGGTCACCAGAGGGGGCTGTGGTGATGTTGGTATATCATCAGCAAGAAGAACAAAACAGTCATACCTTGAACCAGGGCAGAAACTAAAAACTAGAGTCACCCAATGCCCTGTGAGGGCATGTGTAGCCAGAGTTTTCCTGTGTCCCACCCGGTCTGCAGCCGCTCAGACCTAAGCAAACACACAGAGGCTTATATTAATTATAACTGCATGGCCATGACTCAAGCCTTTTGCTAGCTAGCTTTTATAACTTAAATTAGCCCATAACTATTAATCTATATCTCGCCACATGGTCCGTGGCTTTACCTGCATCCCATTACGTGTTGCTCCTTGGGCGGCTGGCTGGCGTCCCTCTCGGCCTTCTTCCTGTCTCTGTCTTTGAATTTCCTGCCTGTCTCTAAGCTGCCTTGCCATAGGCCAAACAGCTTTATTTATCAACCATTCAGAGCAACACATATTCACAGCTTACAGAAAGACATTCCACCATCAGGCATGTCCCTGGTGATTTAAGAATTACTGCCAGGCCTCACTTCTTAAAGCCCTTAGCACCGTCCAGTGTCTCCACCATGGGCACCATCTTGCACATGTGAACCTTTGGAGGAAACTCAGTCCCCAAACAACAGATAGCCTGGGTGTCCCTAGTTATCACACACTTGGCTAAAGTTATGTCTAACTTTTTCAGGACAACTCAGGCAACACACATAAGTAAAGAGAACACAACACAAGACTTGGGAGAGAATTTTGTCACCACTTAAAATGGAAAACATTGGGCTTGACATTGAGACTGAGGCTATAAGCTCTGGGCTTGTAGTTGTTTATGAAATGGAATATTCCACAAAAATAGAGGGCTAACTCCTTTCACTGTTACTTATTTGTTTTTGTATAGTCAGGAACAGTGTAGTTTTATCTGCATCTGCCTGCTTTTAAGAAAATCCACCTCTATCACATATATGAAGTGGGTGATGGGTGGAGGATGGCCCAGTGGCAGAACACTTGCCTAGCATGCAAAGGCCCTGAGATTGATCTTCAGCACTCCAAAAATAAAAAAAAGTACAAACTTTAATTAGTTAGTTAATTAACAGTCTGAGTTAAAAAAAATTGTGGCGAAGATATCGGGGCATAGTGGTATTTTTTCTGAACTTCAGTGACTGTGCTAAGCAGGTACCGGAGAGGTTGTCAGCTAAAGGCCACCTGCTCCAGTCCCTGGTCACTTGACCATGAACACATTCCTTAGCCCCATTGTGCCTCAGTTTCTCCACTTATTTAAGGACGATCTTACTAGAACCCATCTCATAGGGTCTGAACATAGCTACAGTGTTTCTGGTCATATGGAAATTAATAAATAGTAGCTACTGTGGAGTTATGAAAATACTCGAGGAATCCTGGGGGCAGTAATGAGTGGAAATGACAGATGAAGAGACACAGAATATAGAGTGTGTGTGTGATTGTGTGTATATGTGTGAGTGTATGTATATATGTGTGTGTAAGAGAGTGTATATGATTGTGTATATGTGAGTATGTGTGTATGTGTATGTGAGTGTATGTGTTTGTGTGTGTGTGTGAGTGTGTACACCAGTGCTCATGCAAAGGGGTGCAAACTTATCCATGTCAGAAGTCTTCCTCCCCACCTCATCTTTTGAGGGAAGGCCAATCAGTGAACCCGGTGCTCACTTGGCTAGACCGGCTGACCAGCAAGCCTCAGCTGCTCCCCACCCCCTTGTGGTGCTGGAGTGACCATAGCAAGGAGTACATTAGGCTTTTACATGGGTTGTGGGGATCTCAGGTCCTTATGCTTGCTCTGCAGGCGTCTTAGCCAACTCTCCAGGTCCTGTTCACAGTTGTGAGAATTTATGTTTTGGGCCAATTAGGGGAAATTATTATTCATGTGGGAGTAAAGACTGAATCATCGTCCAAAGTGGGAAAACATGCCTTATCTCTTTCTCTTCCTCTCCGTTTATTTTACAGTGAAGACAGAACTTTGGAAGCTGCAGTTGTCAGAGTTATTAACCCTGGTGAGCAGAGCGATGGCGAGCTGGGGATCCCGGAGTCTTCCTCTGCACTGGTGCTGAAAGAGCTCCTGCGAGAAGCCCCTGAGCTCATCACCCAGCAGCTGGCACATCTCCTCAGAGGTGAGACCGGCACTGCCAGAGTAAAGACCGGAGGCTTAATGGGCTGGTTCTGGGCCTGCTCATGCAGAAAGAGTGCGATCCATTCTTGGGTTAACAGTCCCTTTAAAGACCCCGGGAAGCTCCATCAGAGAGGCAGGGAGTAAAGAGTTTGTTAAAGAGTAGCATTATGTTGAATATTAAAAATGTGCATTTAGAAACGGGCACAAGGGCCTGTGCTGTTTCACTAGACAAGAATGTTAAATGGGGCTGCTGCATCCTGGTTGGAGAGAGAGCCCCTCCTCTGGCTCTTAATAGCTTCCAAAGGAGATTCTCGCCTGTGACATGTGAGTGTGGAGCAGAATTCTATGTTCCTGTGGCCTTGGGATATCCCCCAATACTTATGCATGCTTGGCTTATAGAATCCTTCCTGCAAGGCAAAATATTCACCTTTTGTTTCGATATGATGCAGGGTCCTCCACCTTGATCTTTCAGTTTTTAACGTGGGTCACTGCTGCCTAGTACTGTCACAATCAACCCTCCATGTCTCTCCTCACAAACCATGGTCTCCACCTCATGAACTCAACCAACCTTGAGCTGAAAGTAATTACTTTAAACTGTTTGTATCAACCACAGCAAAGGCATCTCTCACTGTTATTCTCCAAAAACTTCAGCATAACAATTTAACTAAACCTGAGCCAGGCAGTGGTGGCGCACGCCTTTAATCCCAGCACTCGGGAGGCAGAGGCAGGTGGATCTCTGTGAGTTTGAGGCCAGCCTGGGCTACCAAGTGAGTTCCAGGAAAGGCACAAAGCTACACAGAGAAACCCTGTCTCGAAAAACCAAATAAATAAATAAATAAATAAATAAATAAATAAATAAATAAATAAATAAAATAGCTATCACTATTTATTAACTAGGCAAATTCCACCACCACAGTAGACACCTCAGTTCATCCTTCTGACGAGTCTGTCAGTCTGGCCATCTCTGGTGCCCAGCATCCTTGTCTTCCATTTGCTTCTTTGCAGTGTTTTTGGACAGTACATATCTCCTACATCAGGTACTTCACACAGATGAAGAAGTCATTTTCCAGAGAGCCCGAATGCCAAGTGGAGGCTGTCGGGACAATTCTTACTGATTTGGTCCTTCCTCATGTTTGGTACCCACATGCAATATTCAGTTTAGTAAAGGTGCCACTGAAGAGCCGGGGAAGGGGAAGACACCTGCCTGCCTTTGACATCAGCCTAAGTAGGTACAGAGGTTGCTGGCTTTTCTTGCCTCCAGCCACACAAATCTCAGCGCTATACATCCACCTGTCTTCCAGGCGCTAGCATTTAGTTTCTTGGTCCACAAGCTTCCTCCCTGCCCATCACAGGATCTTTTGCATAAGCTTCTTTCTCAGGTACTTGGCCTTCAGCTCTGGGGAGATTTTTCATTCTCCTTCTGAGGTGTGCTGCAGCAGGAACCTGCTTTTCTTCCTGTCTGCACCTCTGGTAGCTGCAGGCAGAGAGGAGAATGCAGGTCCTTAAAGGGGAACCTTTCAGAACCGCTGCCTCTTGTCTTAATTTGAAACAGTAAATTCAAGGCACAGTTGTTAACATCTAATTCTTCCAGAAAGGCATATATTTATAAAGAATGACTTTTGAATTGTTTGTATAAGGAATGACCTGTAGAGGAAGACACAGCTGTCGTGCTGGTGAAATCCCCGACCTTGGTTCTTGGAAGTGTGGACATCTTTTGGCTTCTCCCTTCCCATCTGTCTTTGTTTGTGCTGTGTGGTTCTCTTTTCTTTCTTTTCCCTTTTTATCTCCTTTTCTTACTTCTATTCCCCTAACTCTCTGGAAGATTCTTTTATCATTATTATTTTCAAACATGGCCAATGTGAACATATCTAATAGTCACATTTTGTGGCCTAAAGTTTATGTTTGGTCATGTTCTGGATTTGTGCCAAACATGGTTACAAACCCATCAGACTGCTCAACCTGTTTTATTTCCTCAGAGATATATTCTAGGAGAGGCTGCCAACTCTGAGATCCATTAAATTGCTGAATCATCATATTAAGAGGTGTGTGTGTGTGTGTGTGTGTGTGTGTGTGTGTGTGTGTGTGTTTTCAGGAACCATCTGGCAGTGAGCTTTCAGCCACTGATTTCCAAGCAGGCTTTCATCAAGTCCACACTCTGTCCAAATGGCCCTTCATGTTTGTCTGCATAAGGCCTTGACAGCAGCCATAAGCTGAAGACTAAAGCAACCAGGAGCTCTCGTTCTTAGCCGAGAACAAAGTGGGAAACCATGCCCAGGTCCTCAGAAGTCGGCTCTCTGTTCCACTGGCAATCCCAGCTGACCTTTAATAAAGACTCGTTGTTTGCTATTTTGGTAGACTGGATTAACAGCTTCAAAATGATCCCTTTTAAGGAGGTCAAATGGGAAAGGAAGCAGAGCCAAGGTGGGTTTTTTTCCTTCCTCTCTTGCCCAATGGGTGAATCATCCACCTCCAAATGGTTATGACATCAAGGCAATTGTTGCCTGGAGTGCTTCAGAAGAGGCTAGGGATAGGAATAGAAATTCTAGTTTCTCCTAGAAAATCAAAGTAACTGTTCAATCTCCGTGTTACTTTTTCAGCCACACAGGTAGCCTTTCTCTTAAATTCAGACGTTCTAAATTTGCAAATAATGTGCTTATTTTTGTGCCTTTTTAGACAAAAGTGGGAATTACAGCGTATGTCTTTTTTCTCCTTTCTCTTTTCCTTCTCTGCCCACCTCTGTTATTAATTCTTTAATATTTTTCTTTCGGTACCAAAAAACATCAATCCTGGGTAAACAGAAAAGAGATTTAAGCCCCTCACCTCCCCCCCCCCTTTGCTGCTAGGAATTTATCATGTAGACAACTCCAATCTCCCATGCTGACTGTTTCCCAATTTCTGGTGCCGTAGAGTGTGTGCAGTGTTAGCATGCTGCATTGCTTAGGGAGTGTGCAGTATTAGCAGGCTGCAGTTACGTAGGGAGTGTGCAGTATTAACAGACTGCAATTACTTAGGGAGTGTGCTGTATTAGCATGCTGCAGTTGCTTAGAGAGTGTGCAGTATTAGCATGCTGCAATTGCTATTATCAATTCTTTTGAACAAAGGATGTTATGGTTGATTTTTTTCTACAGAAATAAAACATTTGTTATATTTTATTATAATTGCTTTCTTTGTCACTTACTATTAATCCTATCTCCCCCTTATCAGCCTGTGAATAACTGGGATACTTTGGGGTATAGGTTTGTGGATTGTTTCTGTCCTCAGAATTTGCTAGAAGTTAAGTCAACACTCATTCGGAACCAGGTTCTAATGTACTCACAAGTGTCTTTGCCTACTATGTATCTTGATACTGATACTTAGCAAAATTATGTAATTACTAAATGTGTTTCTGGGCATTCAGAACAGAGGTAGTAGAGTGTCACATTAAATTTTATACTTTCAGTATCAAATATATTTTATACACTTATCCACCATCAAAACAAAACAAAATTCCAAGACAGAATTAGAACTAGAATAAAAATTAGCCTCAGATCCCCTCTATAATACCTATACTAACTATAGAAATTTGTGGAGTTGTCCAGACTTTGGGTCTGGTTAATTTTGGTGTGAGGTGTTTTTATTTATTTGCAAATCTTTAAATGATGAAGTTTTTAAAAATAACATAAATATGTTTCTAATGTGAAGTGGAAAGTCTCCGGAGGAGTCCTAGGATGAAGCTCATTCGTAACCTTTATCATCTATTAAAGACAGCTCAGGATGTGGCGTGCATCTGCCTGAAGAGGATTTCTGGTCCTTGTTAGGCACTCATGTCCTTGCTACTGCCAAGTCAGACTGAATCAGCCAGACTGAATCAGTCTTTTCCAGTGAACCATGCTCTGGGATTCTGCTTAATGCAGAACCTCTATCCTCTCTTCTATGCGTTTTAAAACCAAGACTCTCAGCCACATGACAAATCCGCAGTCATCTATAACAAATATTAAAGCACACTTTATTTTTTTTTCTATCTGCCCGTCTATCTGGAAGCTTCCTTTATATTCTTCCATCAAGATAACACTCTGCGCTATGGTGAGCATAGAAACAGGTATGAAAATTCAACTGGTTTCTAGTAGCCAAATACCAGAGGGGTATGCAAATATGCAAAAATGCTACCTCACCTTTATAGAATTTGAAAAAAAAACAACAACCTTTTTAAACTCTTAAAATACTTGGATAAAAACATACCATTACACATTTATCATCATTGTTTATTATGCTTAGTCACCACTCTGTAGTGCTTGTTCGAAGTTATTTACAAATGAATGAAGCGTACAAACCATGTAGAATACTTAACAATATTGAAGTATATGCTTAAGTATTATCAAGATAATACGTTTTATTATTGTACTACAACCTTATGCAGTTTACCCAAATTAAAAATTAATAAAGAAATCCTCAAATCAAAGCAAAGTGGAGTCTTGATTTGACCAAGTCAAGCACATGTTTGTGAAAGATATTTCTAAGCATTTTATGCTTGGATGCCATTACATTTTTAAAATCTGGCTTTTAATTTTTTGTGATTGTTTATATAAATACAGTTTTGTGCTGTTGACCTTAGATGCAGCAAATTCCTAAATTCACTTACTGTTCTTATATCATTAGTAGATTCTTTGAGGCTTTTGCAGACGCCTTATAAGAAGAAAGGTGATTTTAGATCTTTCTCCCCTTCCCCTCCCCCATCCCTGGTCTTTTCCCTTTCTCTCCCCTTTCTTCATCTCCTTGTTCCGTTTTCCTCATTCTTTTCTTTCTTCCCCTCCCCTCTGCCCCTTCTCCTCTCCTTTCTCCTTAACCCCTTCTGCAACTCGTCACTATTGAAATGTGTTTAATTGCATCTACTTTAAATTCTCTAAGACGCCGTTCATACAGTGACTGTTCACTCATGCTGACCACATGTTTAGATCACCACGATGTTCTGGCGTTTGGTTTTGCCTCTGTCTGAAATCATTGTCTTTTGCCTTCTTGTTTATTTCAGAGTAGGATTTCTTGTGACATGTTTCCATCTTTTCCGTAGAAATGTCTTTATTCAGCCACGTTTTCACTGAATGTCAGGCTCTAGGATGGCGATGACTTAGGTCTGCATTTTGAAGACACGACTCCACCCTCTTCTGACTTCCATCCTTTTAACTGAGAAGAAGCCAGGTTCTGTTTTGCTGCAGATTTTTTGTTTGGGATGTGTTTTCTCTCTCACTGATTAATCTTTTTCTGTGTAGTTTTTAGCAGTTTTACTGCCTACAGATGTTTTACTTTATGTTAATTCTGATTTGGGTTTGTAGTTTTTCTTAAATGTTAGAATTCTCTCTCCCTTTCCTAGCAGGAGTTGTTGCACACATATTAAAACCAGCCCCGTGTTCTTAGGTCCTTAGACCTTTCTCTGTAGTTTTGGTCACTTTTTTTCTTCATACTTCAGTGCAGATATTTTCTTCTGACTTAGTTTTCAGTTCCCCATCACATCTGATCTACAGTGGAGAACATTTTGGGTTCTTAAAAGCAGCCACTAAAAACAGAGTTTTACATTTTCATTGACTGGTTGTAGAGTCTGATTCTCCAGCTAGTTACACTTTATTCCTCTGACTCTGCTCCATTCATCTTCTCAGGAGTTTTTCCCTCCATAGTTCCCTCCATACATACACTTGGTTTAGGTCCCTTATATTTAGTAGCTTTTGAGTGACAGCTGAACATTAGCTACAGACAGCATCGAGGTGGTGAGGAGACGCTGAGTTTTTTTTCTCTGGAGCAGACCTCCTTTCACACCTTGGTGGAGCTGGAAGAGTGGAGAGACTGGATCGCTCTGTTTAAACTGACTCTAAACATGGAAAACGTTCTGTTTTTGTTTCATGCTTCTCCGTGGCAGCAGATGGCAAATCTTTCCCAAAGAGGGTCAGCGAGCAGATATTTCAGGCTCTGTTGAAACACTTGTCTGCCCTCATATATATAACAATATATTTGCCTATAAACAATATATAAATTAACGGAGCTGGCTGTGTCCCCATAAACTTTGTCTACAACATCAAGCAGCTAGCTAGGTTGGTAGCTCTTCAGGCCTCTCACTCAAAACCCAGATGACTAAGAGTCCTTCTCCCTGAGGCTTTCTACAAGGCTTTGTGAGACTATTGATAGGTTCCCAGGCTTCTCTGTCCAGTGGCTACAACTTCTGAATCAGCAACTGCTTGGCTAGAAAAGCAGCCAGGAACTCTGGGTCTCTGCTCTGCACTTACGCCATCCTTGTTCCCAGGTTGCTGCTGGGGGCTCTGATACGTTCACAGTTTATGTCATTTCTGGGCATAGAAGTTTGTTCTTGTTCAACTGGTCTACCAGATCCGGAAGCTGGTGAACATCTTTTGTGAAGTTTGGATTTGTATCTGCCTTAAAAACAAAGGGGAAAATCATTTTTGTCTTTTAGATTTTATGTCTAAAATCTACTCAGAAGCTCTTTGGTCACTCTCCACTTTTACCTGGTCATTTCTACTAAATCCGTCCCGTTTTTTCATGGTAAGATGATGTTTGTAAACACACAAACAGAGAACAAAACCAGCTGGGCTTCCTGCTTTCCTTTTCTGTTTTCTTCTCCACATGGTAGATAGCCAGAGTACAAAGTCTGGCTTATAAAAATACAAAATGTAAATGAGACCACTACTCCTCCTATTTAGAACTCTGGAGCAATCCCCCATTGTTCTTAGAACATAAATACAGACGGTAAGGTAGTTTTTTATTACCTGCCTCTAACTCTTTGGCCTAATTTTTTTTTTAACATTTCCCACTAAAACCAGAGCAACAAATTAGTTGAAGAACCTCAGCCTGAAGTTGAGAGCCAGCCTATGAGACTATATACTTTGATAACTGTAATTCTTCAAAGCTGTGTATGGCACTTGAAAGGCTAGGAACAGCCTTAGGTTAGCTAGGCCATCAGATAGTATAGCTGTGCACTGTGGGGTTGTACAATCATCCAGTTATGAAAAGAAGTAAATTAATATATAAAATCAGTAGCATGGCAAGTTGGAAGAATGTTCTCTGATCCCTTAAAGGGGATAGAATTGACAAAATTTTTGAATAGTTTGCCATTAATTTCTGTTCTGAAGTAATTTAAAGCCAAGGCTGCCCCCTTTTCTGTGTTTGTGTGGAGGTGTGTTGTTCTCTCTTCCCAAACTCTGTGCCCTGGAGAGTAAGGACCAGTCCGGCCTTGGCCGGTACCTGCAGCATGAGGACGCTGATTTTCATTGTTCATGTCTTGGCTGATGGAGAGAGAGTTCAAGTGCCTTTGTACCCATGCCTTTCAGGCAGCATCCTGTTCAAGTGGATGACCATGGATCCTGAACTCCCAGAGAAGCAGGAGGACATTCTCTCCATCCTGGAAGAACAGTTTCCCAACCTGCCTCCAAGAGACGACATCATCAGCGTGCTGCAGGAGACGCAGCTCAGTGCTCAGGGTGAGTGACTGGCCTAGCTCTGTCACTGCTTCCAGGAGGCGTGGCTTGCCTGTGGAGGATTATCAGGAGGTCAATCTGAGTGTGCTTGCACTCTTCCCTCTTTCTCCGTGCTTCTGGAGGGGTTTCTGGGTTTGTGCTGTCGGTCTGGAAGTGAGCATCTTATGCTGGAACTCCTTGTCCAGGCTTCTGCCTGGGTATTTAGCTAATCCGTGGGCTAATGCATTTGGTGTCTACACCCGTTGAATAAGTTCTGTTTTGAGAACATTGCTGGAGCAATGTCAAACACAGTTGGGTTTCATCATTCTGATTTCATTTAGAATAAATGGAGAGAAGATGGCTAAGCCAATGAAATTGTTCCCTAAGTCTAGGCCTCCTTGGGACAATGGATTATCCTGATCCACCGTTGTTAGTAACAAACAGCCATGTTTCAGCCAGAGCTTAATCTGCATGAGGTTCTGACAGTCTAACTTTGCAAGGATGACCTTCCTGAATCCTCATGACACCCCACTTTGCAGATGAGAACACTGAACCACAGACAGGCTTCCTTGCTTTCCCAGCATCCAATACACATAGCTGTGGCAAGTGAGCTGGGCGGGATCTAAACTCAGAAGGCCCTCCTTTAAGGAGAAAATACTAAATTACAAAGTTTTCTCCCTTACTTTGGAGTTCCCTAGGGGCAAAGTGGTTTAGCTGAGGAGTCTCTCAAGTGTGTGCTTTATCCAGCAAGTAAGCTCTGTAGGAGACCAGCGCTCACTAGGGAACTCTGGGAAAGAATTAAATCTGCACCTTAGGGTGGTACCCTGTAGAGTACAGATAGGTGCAGGCCACCCTGGCCCTAAGGCCTGGTGGTTAACTTTTTGGAATTTTGTGAGTTGGCTAATGCTGGGTTAACCGTTTGAAATTAGTCAATGACTGTTTTAATACCACAGAAACAGACAGAGTGCTATAAACTAGATTTAGTTGTTAAGTCAGCAGACCTCTGAAATAGTGAGAGTGAATCCTCCAAAGTAGCCTTATTGGCCAGCAAAGCTCTCAGATGGCCAGTAGAGCGTGATGCCGGCCAAAATGAGATAAAAAGAGGTTAGGGATATTGGTGGGGCCTTGTTGACATCTGCCGCACACACAGTTTCCTGTGCGTGGGTGTGGGTGTATGCCTATGCACAGGCGCACAGTGGTGTCTGTCTTCATTCATTCCCTAACCCACCCCAAGCTGCTGTTGTTACAGTGTACTCTAGAAATCAAAACAAGCCGCAGTTCACTTGGAGTCAAATGAGACTGTCGAGTAGCCATCTGTGTTTTCTCATGTTGATGTGATGGACAGCGTGCTGGCAGGGTGGGCGGTGCACTATCTTCATAAACATCCAGAAAGAATGCCTGTGCCTTCCATGACTTTATAGTGTATCTTTCAGTAGAGAAAGCCAGTTAAACATTAAGACATGCCTGTTCTTGTTTGCCTGTGGTAGATTTCATTAAAATACTTGGGTCGCCTGCTACAGCTCTGGAGTTCTCAACAGCATAGCCACTTTAGATTATTCCTGCCATCAAGTAAGGAATTCGATAACACCTACTACCAGAGACTCTTACAGGGGTGGCCAGCTCAATTAAGATAGTTTTCATTTGTGTGGCACTATGCAATGTGACTTGCTTGCCTGGAACCCTCTATATAAACCAGACTGGTCTCAAACTCCTAGAGATCTACCTGCCGGTGCCTCCCAAGCGCTGGAATTAGAGATGTTCAACACCACACCTGGCTCGATTATGGAAGTTTTATGAGCTACATTTATAATAGTATAATTTACATAAGATTATACTGGCAATTATACAAGTATAGAGGGCCACCTAAATTTGGACCTTTGGGGCTATTACTTGGCTAGTTTGTATGGTAAGACTGTCCACTCCTTCCCTACCGGACCTGCTCTGGGCCTCTGGAGACTGACACCCGGGTGTGTCCTGTTCCAGGCTCCCTTGTCTCTGTCGGTCAATGGGAAGAACAGTGAGGGCAGGAGGAAGGACATGCCTTCTTCCCTGCTCTGTGCTTGCTGTCTGTCAGGCTCTGGAGACTCCTTTCTCCAGTCCTGGCTCCCTAGTCCTTGTTCTTTGCTGGTCTCTGGCCGCTGTCTTTCATTTTCTCCTTTATCCCGCCACCCCTCTGTAAGTGCCCTGCCACTAAGAACCTCCGTTTGCACCATGAGGGGTAAATTCTATTTCCCGCCTGCATCTTACCCGATATAGATGCTGCCACAAACATGATTTTTTGACTTAGTGTGTGTTTATTACAGGTAAAAGTGATACTACAAAATATTGAGCTTGGTAGAATAAATTCTGTACATAACCCCTTGACGTGTATTTTTTTAATGGATCCCAAGTATAGATTGTTTTTTCCTCTTGTTATCTACAGGTTTAAGTATTGAACAAACAATGTTGAAAGACCTAAAGGAGCTGTCAGATGGCGAAATAAAGGTGGCTGTCAGCACTGTGAACATGACCCTGGAGGTAAGGGCAGGGTGCTTTTCCAGCCAAAACAGATTTCACACAGTTGCTCTCTGAACACTGGAAGTACAACATCCTGCCGTGGGAGGCAGTTCTGTGTGAGTCAGGGAGAGGGTTTGCTCTGAGTGTCCGACTGGCCAGGAGGTTATTGTTGACGTGGAAGCACTGTGTACGCCAGTGAAAAGCCTTCACATGTGTCTGTGTTTAGTAGTGATTGTAACATACGTGATTAGGTTCACTTGCATGTTTTCTTTGTGCAAACAAGTTGTGGTTTGGCCTTTGTAAGCTGTTCGGTCACATGCCATTTTGATAATCGGCTATGCCAACTCCAGTATTAAGAAGGAGCCTCAGCCCTCCAGTATGGTTAATGAATGACTTGGAATGTCTTTATATCTTTCCTTGGTAAATTACCTTTTGTCTACTTTGGGGGTTCCCAACGACTTGTATGTTAATCTTAATTAACCCAACTAATGGGAGCTATATTTTACAGAGGTGCATCTGTGCCTTTGTGGAAATATATATCTGTGTGTGTGTGTGTGTGTGTGTGTGTGTGTGTGTGTATACACATGTATATTTTACTGTTGTATTTCCTCAGTCAGGCTGCCTACCCATCTTTGATTGGAGGCATGGAGTTCAGAAGTGTGTGGAGATAAAATGTGCTAGATAGGAATGTCTTTAGAATGGTCTGTTGCTATTTGTGTCTTCCTTGTGATGATGGTGACTGTCCCAGTGTGTCTATTTCTTGGGGATTGCTGGTATACATATTGGTGTCCACACTTTAGAAAAGCCAAGAGCAAGCTAGGTCCTTTGCTCTGTGACCTCTCTGTGAATTCACCCCAGGGGATCAGCTTTGCAGTTCAGCTCGCAGATGCACAGGAGCAGCAGGAGCTGGCTGTCGTCAGCACCAGCAGCTAACACTTCCGAGCTGATAGCACTCCTTCTCAATATGTAGGCTGGTAGATCAATGCAACAGTTTCCACGGACTTTCAGATTGATAAATGCTCCGTCTAATTAGCTGTGGGTGTGAACCAATACAAGAAATGTGTGCAATTTGGGACGTAGTAACTAGATAATCACCTTCAATTAGAAATCTGCCTCGTGTCTAGAAACCCAAGTAAAACATGGATCTTGCAAGGGTCAGTAGCTCTGAGAATCATTTCTACTGGTTCAAGCCTTAGGGTTTTCTTTAGCTCCCCCTCCCCTGTCCCCCTTCATTTAATGGCATCTTATTAGGTTTTAAATGGCTTGTTTGGAATTCCTTTCTAAATTAACATAGAACATCTTGTAATTGCTCAGGGAACTGTCTGTAGTTAGTAAGTTATTTTAAGGCTATGAATATCATAGACTTACTGTAGTTTGAATGTACCTTCATCTATATTACAGCAGTATATAAATGACTTTGTCAAATATGTTAAACTACAAATGTTTATCAAGCAGAACCAGAGACAGAATGATTGTATAATCTTGACAGTAATTTCCATGGAGGTCCAGTAATTAATCAGGCAGTTAAGTGTAATTCTGGAATCCCTGTGTGATTTTCTGGCAGGGGAGAGGACATTTATGTATATCGACAGGTACAGCTGAAGCTCTCACCAGCTGAAAGCGAGCTGGGATGCTATTCACACCATGTCTGTATTTACGTCAGAGTGAGGATGTTAAAGAGAGCTGGGAAACAGAGCAAGGACTCCTTCCTAGTATGCTGCAGCTCCCCTGGAAGAGAAGATGCTCACTAATGCAGTGTGTCGGTTGAAGCCCCACACATAGTTAAAGGCAGACTTTATTTTCCCTGCTAAGGCATCCTGTCACACAGTGCTGCTTTCCTAACCCAATTTTGGAGGTAATTGGGGTTCAGCATTCCTTTCTGATTCTCAGCCACCTCACTTAAAAAACGAAGACCAGAATCCCCCAAACATTATTGTGTTTTAGAATAGCTGTTCAGTGCTTCTCTCCATCTGGGTATGTTCTCAAGGAGGCTCTTTGTTGTTCCCACAGCTTTCTAAATCAGGCTTGTTCTCCCAAGCAGGGTCACATTGGGTTGACACTTTTTCATGGCCCCCAGAAACTCTCTACTTCTTACCCCACCTCTGAGCTCTTATGCAATGCAGTCTCTATAACCGACCAACTGAGACTTCAGTGTGTACTATGAATTCCAGTCAGTGTGAACTGGCTTAGTATATCTAGTTATAATTAGATGGTATTTTTATCCATTTGGGGGTGCTATTTTGACATGTCTTCAACTTTCGGGCAGTTGTGGGCACATAGTAGGTGCTTAGTAAATACAGATATTCATTTGTGATTTGTTTGATATCTGATTGGTTTTTTTTTAATTTATTTACTATTAAACTGCTGAGGATCAAACCCAGGGCCTTGGGCTTCCTAGTTAAATTCTCTACCACTGCCTCATTCTTGGGTTTTTTTCTGTTTTTCTTTTCTTTTCTTTTCCTTTCA